>JAQFZC010000329.1:0-57475 GCA_034695205.1 Dicyrtoma fusca | reverse complement strand
CACTTTCAAAAAAGGTCAAAACTAGTAAATAACACTTTCAAAAAAGGTCAAAATTAGTAAATTACACTTTCAAAAAACATCAAAACTAGTAAATTACACTTTCAAAAAACATCAAAACTAGTAAATTACACTTTCAAAAAAGGTCAAAACTAGTACATAAATAATACTCAAACAAGGTCAAAATTAGAAATAAACACTTTTAAAAAGGTCGAAAGTAGAAATTACCATTTTCAAAAAGACACAAAGCAAGATATTATGTATATTGCCGTTTAGAAAAGTTTAACCTGAATAACGCTATAGTGATTAATTCATTTTTTTTTATTCTAACTAGTAAGTGTATATGTACTAGCATGTATTGAGATTCTAAGGCTTTCTAGATTTGAAGCTCAAAAATTACGGACTGTAGGCGCCATCTATCCCACAACCTGTGCCATCAAGCCAAAGTTAACACGCTCTTTTGCATTTTTTATGCCGTTCCCCTCCTAGTTTCATCTTTCCTATGGTTCACCTTTAAATCTGAAAGGTATGGCGTACAACCTACATATCTTCCTGACAACTCTAGAACAGAAGCTGAAAGGAAAACAATCGTAAAAAGGCACGCCGGCATGAGCAGTAGTCCGTCATAATTCATTATGGAATTCTACCTAAAATGGAAGTGTGGCAAGTTTGCGTCTGTCTGGAAGGCTTGAAAGTCTGAAAAAGGGAGAAAAGTCACTAAATTTCTCGTTAAGATTGCACACCACACTCAATTATAATTCTGTAAAGACGAGTAAAGACCCACTCCTGCCATGTCATTACCATTCCATTCTATTATAAAGTATATTAGGAAACAAAAGGAGATAATATTGTGAGGCTCTGATGGAAGGAGGTGGAGGAGGGAGCCAGACAGACAGACAGACAGGAGATCCAAATCCAAAATCAGGGAAATATACACAAACACATACAAGGAATACATACATACCTAAAAACAAGACCTTCTTTCCACTCAATTTTATCATTTTATGTTTCATCTACTCACAAACAATACGTTTTATGGCTCGGGCTAATATTGTTAATAATAAGTTCCGTTTCCGTACACAGAATGGAGTGTAGATGATGCATAAGGGGTATTTCCATTATTATGTTACAGAAAAGATCATCAATATCTTGAGTACCAATGCTTTTCACTAGTCACGGGTAAAATTGTAGAGTTTTACACTTTTTAAAAGACGTTAAACATCATGTTAACCTATTCGGAACTGCGAAGCCATCAACCACGGAAAGAACACTTTGAAAAAGTGTTTATTGTACCTAATAAACTCTTTCAAAAAGATCAAAACTAGTAAGTAACACTTCAAAAAGGTCAAACCAAGAAATAAGCGTTTTAAAAATTGTCAAAGCTAGTAACTAAGGCTTTTAAAAAAGGTCAAACCAAGAAATAAGCGTTTTTAAAAATGTCAAAGCTAGTAACTAAGGCTTTTAAAAAAGGTCAAACCAAGAAATAAGCGTTTTTAAAAATGTCAAAGCTAGTAACTAAGGCTTTTAAAAAAGCTCAAACCAAGAAATCAGCGTTTTCAAAAAGGATAAAACAAGAAATGGGTGTTTTCAAAGAGATGTAAAACTGAATATATTACCTTTTCGAAAAGGTTAATTTTTCGAAATGTGTGCAAATTAATGAAGGTACGAATCGTAGTATTTTCCAGGCCCCATAGCGGGCATGTAAGTTAATGGGTAGACAGAGACCACCATTACGACTCCGATGACATGGGTGCCGCTTATCAGTGAGTCGTATACACGTTCACATGAAATGAAATCCAAATGAAATTCAGTTGAAATTCCCCATTCATTAGTGTCTTTAGCTCGGGCTTTGGCTTTGAGTTGGGCCCTCTATGCTCTGCTCTTCTGCTGTAAAGATGAAGATGATTTTATTATTACGATTGTGATTGTGTGAGCACTCATTAGCTTTTATCTGTCTGCACATCTCCATGAGCTCCACTGTCTCTCTCTCTCTCTCTCTCCCCCGGCCCCCTCCCTTTTGCTCTGGAAGCATAGCGTTTGTCTCTATTTCTCCCCATGCCCGACAGTCAGTGTCTACGTCTGTCCTTCATATCAGTAAAACCCTAATTATTATCATCTTGTACACAAAATACTCATGGAAGGGGTACTTAAGTTTCAACTGCAATGTAGGCGCATATACCTGCCCTGCTATACAGCATAGCTACTTTAACCTTTTCGAAACGGTAATATATTTAGTTTTATATAAATGCTTTTGAAAATGGTGATGTCTAGTTTGTACCATTTTGAAAGTGTTATTTACTAGTTTGGACCGTTTTGAAAAAGTGTTATTTACTAGTTTTGACCTTTTTTGAAAAAGTGTTATTTACTAGTTTGGACCGTTTTGAAAAAGTGTTATTTTCTAGTTTTGACCATTTTGAAAAAGTGTTATTTACTAGTTTTGAACGTTTTGAAAGAGCACATTTATAGAATTAAACACTTTTGTAAAGCATTCTTTCCATGGTTCCCCAGTTTCGAATAGGTTAAAGATGGTATAACACTTGCTCGTTTGCTCCAAGTTTTCTGAAAATTTCTCGTCTTATCTCGTTAAATTGTGATTGCAATTGTGATTTTACTCACAATTTTACCATCTCCTTCCTTTCTGTGTCCGTATTTGCACTGCAGCTGGACTCTGGACTGTCTGTAGAGAGGGAAGTCGTTGTGGTTTGGGATTGCGTTGTGGGAGATGACATCTTGGCCATATTCCTCCATGTAATAATTACGGTGGGGCGGTAGTAATGAAGGAGTGGGTACTTGGCTAGTCATTCATTGCAAAATCCACCTCTAATTATAGTCATTATTTATGTCTCCGAATCTAACTATACATTACATGTACAACAACTTTACTTTCAAATGTGCAGGCCATTCGCATTCTCATGTCCATGGTTGCTCAAAAAAAATGACACCATACCATACCGCATAATGATTAGTAATGTGATCAAAAATTTTTATGTATTTTGGTCGGATTTTGACTCGTCCCTTGGGTGTCCGCTTCTGTATGATCAGCTATTTCAACTGTAACTCAATTACGACCCGCCTTTGTTGTACGTACACACCACGGCACTATCACTCCAAAAGCAAAAGTATGAAAACTGGCTGATGATTTGATTTGGTTAATTAATAGTCTTAAATACAAGTGCACTGCAAATTGTATAATGAGACCGACGCGACGGGCTAGTAGCTTGTACATAATTGCATCAATTCAAAAGTCCTAATTCAAATTTGGTGTGGGTATCATTGAGGAGCATCTTCTATACATATAAGCTTAGGTACTTACATAACAACTATTACCAACAATGCTTAATTAACTACCACTAGCATACAGAGTTGAAAGCAGTCGTAATTTTCAAATTGGCTAAAAGCCTAGAAAATCTAAAAGACCAATTTGTGAGAACAAAGACAGTCAAGGTTTTGTGGGGGGGGAATGTTCAAAAGATTTTTTTCCTCAGTCTAACTAGTCCTTTTTGCTTCGCTTTTACTTTTGATTTTTTCTTTTGCTTCCAATACAGACACACAAGTACTGCACAAAGCTTTTTTTCTGTAGTTTGTAGTTTTTTATGAGCTGAGTAGCTCCTACCTTGTGCCTTAAACGTGTTCTACACATGCATACATATATGCAAACTTGTGTAATATTAGAATACATAGCCATTATTGCATATTGTAGACCACACAGGCAATCTAAAAACATAGCTAATATTACTATTACTGCCTATAGGTAGCTTCCTTCTTAATTTGTATGTACATCTATAGCTTTGCCAGGAAAATAGGAAATTGTGCGCAGAGCAGAAATGTTTCCCCTCGGAAGCCAAGGGAAACAAAAAGACAATAGGATTTGAAGGACTCATGATGGTCTCCAACTTGAAACTCCGCAGACAATCTCAATGTCTATAAAAATCAGGTCTTCAAAATTTATTATTGGTTTACGTAGATTCTGCGTTCAAAGATTATGATGAAACGGCATAAAAAAAAATGAAATAGAAAAAAGAAATTGAGGGGCTTCCATTATTATTTGTTACTACATATGTATATATAGGATAGGGGTACCTACCTTAGTATTGTTATTATTACTACTGCTATTACTTACTGTGGTAGAGCCATCATTTGAAACAACCACAACTATGTGTATAGAAATGGCAGAAAATTCCCTTTAAATAATGCCTTGCCTTGTCTTTTATTGAATAACGAAACAAAATGCTAAAATACAAAATGCAAAATGCAAACGCCACTACGAAACAAAATTACAACGAAGCGCATCAGCTGCTGTAAACACTAACCAAAAATCCAAAGCAACCTTGCACTCAGTAAAGTACTCTAAACTACAGTACTTTGAACACGTGGTCAAAAAAATACAAAATAAAAAAAAACATAAAAAAGACCAACCGGAAATGTACGACGGAGAAATGCGTCTGAATTAAAAAAAGTACAAAGTGCGGGCAAGATAGGATAGTAATCTTTTTGTCGGCTTCAATTAAAGTAGGTAGGATAGAGATTACATTTGTATAGTTAAAAAAACGTGTTGTTAAACAAAGCGTCTGCCCACACACAAAAAAAGAAACAATATTTTTATCAAAAAATTATCAGTTCCCAGTGCAGTGCTGCACTGATCTTTATTCACTATAGCCCTGATCCCTAATTAATTTTTTGGATAATTTTAAAGGGTTTGTGGTTTGGGTTTGTTTAAAATGGTTAGGTAACTTTATCATTTTATTTCTAGACAGTTTGTACAGATAACTGTAGATAGTAGGTGGTATATATAGTACGTCAAAATAATGAAGGCGTGTGTATCGCTAAATCATAATAGGCAGTTTTTATTATACTTTATAATATCTGTTGTTACGAGGCCGACAGTACAAAGCGTATCAGCTTTCACATGAATGAAAGGAAGAATATAATACAAAAGGAGAAAAAAAAATCAAGTGGCTATTTCATAATATGTGAAGATAAAAAACGGGGGAACGGCTTCTCCTTTCATACACATTTGGAACAATGACACGCGGCAAAGATGAAAAGAATCATACAAACTTGTGTCTTATAGACTCCCGATTGCTATTTCAATTTCATATCCGTCCTTCTCCCATGATTTCTAACGTAAAAATGTAGACAGTTCCACCGTATTACTTATTGTTAGCTATGCTCAAATAGCAAATATTCCTATTCGCAACGGGAAAGCTATGGAAAGCATGCGTTACAAAAGTGCTTTTTCAAAACGGTCAAAACTAGAAATAACATTTTCAAAAGCATCCAATACCGGTAACTAAGATTTTCAAGAGGGTCAACACAAGATACTGGCATTTTCAAAAAGATGTAAAACAAAAAATTAACACTTTTTAAAAGGTTAAAACGAGAAATCAGCACTTTCAAAAAAGCCAAAACAAGAAATTAACACTTTCTAAAACGTTAAAACGAGAAATCAACACTTTTAAATAAGCCAAAACAAGAAATTAACACTTTCTAAAAGGTTAAAACGAGAAAACAACACTTTCAAAAAAGACAAAACAAGAAATTAACACTTTCAAAAAGATGTAAAACAAGAAATTAACACTTTTTAAAAGGTTAAAACGAGAAATCAACACATTCAAAAAAGACAAAACAAGAAATTAACACTTTCAAAAAGATGTAAAACAAGAAATCAACACTTTTTAAAAGGTTAAAATGAGAAATCAAAACTTTCAAAAAAGACAAAACAAGAAATTAACACTTTCAAAAAGATGTAAAACAAGAAATCAACACTTTTTAAAAGGTTAAAATGAGAAATCAAAACTTTCAAAAAAGCCAAAACAAGAAATTAATACTTTCAAAAAGATTTAAAACTAGATATAGTACCGTTTCGAAAAGGTTAATAGTTGTTTCCAGTTTTTAGTTTTTTAGTCATATTTTAGTGTTTATCTTTTCTGTGGTATTGTTTTTTGTACGCAAAACAAAAACTTGTTTCCTCAAACTTTTCTTTTGAATGTCTTAAAATCAGTACGAAAAATTAAAAGCTTGAGAAATAGAAAAATGAATATGAAATCTGAAAATCTGATCTGCGGGTATCACTGTCAAAGGAGCAGCACTTGCACTGCACTTGTACTGTCCGTGACCGCTTGAGGATATTCAAAAGTTGAAAATCAAAACTGATTTCTTTTTACTGTACAAGATAAGACATTTATAAGACAAGGGAAAAAGCAACAGCCGCTCTATTTTCACAGTCGCTTAACCGCAAAAGCTATAACAGTGCACTGTGAAGTAAATAACATGCTGATAAAATAAATCATTGCCAAGTCAGTATATGTACACTGATACACATGATAGCCTCAAGGACGCCACGGGAAACAAACTGTAAAATAACGATTACGATTGCAATTAGAAACTCTATGACTAGGAAGGGCTCAAACGCCGCGTTGAGATTCAGTTCAGGGTGGGCGTTATAAATCAAGACGCAAATCAGAATGGAGAGGCTCCAGACACTGTTTCCTATTTATCTTTGCTTAAGTTTTAAATTTTGAATGCTCTACTTGGAGAGTTTTACGACCACTTGTAGTTTACTACACACTTTCGAGTAGACTTTCACCAGTGTCAGTTTTGGTAAAATTTCCCCCGATTTTGATTTCCCCCAAAGGCCGAAACTATACAAAACAACAAGAAGCCTCTTTCCCCTTTGGGCCTGTTCAAGTATTACGTCATACTACATAGTAGGAAAGATTCTAAAGGTTCAAACAAAACTGTGTAACCTTTTCGAAACGTGAATCAATCTAGTTTTACATCTTTTTAATATTGGTAATTTATTGTTTTGGAACACTTTGAAAATTTTATAGAGAATTTCTTATTTTTTTGCATGTTCCTGAAAATGTAACTTTATAGTTTTGAGCTTTTTGAAAGTGACAATTTCTTGTTTTGAATGCTTTTGAAAAAGTTAGTTTCTAGTTTTGACCTTTTTTGGAGTGTTAATTTCTTGTTTTGAATGCTTTTGAAAAAAAGTTAATTTCTAGTTTTGACCTTTTTGAAAGTGCTAATTTCTTGTTTCGAATGCTTTTGAAAAAGTTAGTTTCTAGTTTTGACCTTTTTGAAAGTGACAATTTCTTGTTTCGAATGCTTTTGAAAAAGTTAGTTTCTAGTTTTGACCTTTTTGAAAAAGCTAATTTGTACAACAAATCCTTTTGTAAAGCATTATTTCCATGGTTTCCCAATTTCGAATAGTTTAAAAATATATTCACACGCTTTCAGACAGAAAATTATTTTCAAAAAGGGTCAAACAATCACTTTTAAGTATTACAAAAGGTGCATTTGCAGAATGTTAATTTTTTTAAAAAACGAACGATAAAATACACAAAATGCAGTCAATTTGTGTTGAATAAAGTAATAATTCAGTTGCCCCTTTGCTTCGCACAGTCACAGTGACTGCTATGGAAGCCCTCAACAATTTTAACATTCTTGTAGAATGACTGTAATAGCTTGTACGATGTGTGTCACATATTATTATTTGTTTCTTTTATTGTCGTTTGCGGTCTATGTTTCTACAGCTTTGGTGGCAGCGGGCCTGGCGGGGCTGGCGCGGCTGGAGCCGGAAAAATACTTATGGTTGTGTATAGGTAATAAGATTACGAGCCCTCTATGCCTACTCTACGCATATTATATATATGAGCATCCTCCTGAGCCAACCAGCCAACATCCCGTTTTTAGTTTTTATAATGCTCTTATACATGTTTGCAATATTTTTATCTTCCCAAAGCAATAAATCATTGAAATTCCAACCGTACCTACTCCATGCAGATAGTAGTAGTACATCATTTCCAGTTCCAGTTGTACTTGGAGGGTGAAAACATTTCCTCTTTCCTCATTCCTCCTCTTTACACGCATCTACAGTGCAGCGTAGTATGGCAAACAGCCTTGCCTTACATATATATTATGTATCTATAGATATTTATGCACCCATTTTTGTGTTGTGTATGTAGCCAGATATTAAAATAAAATAAAATCCGAGCACAACTTCTTTCCTTGCCATGGAATGTAAGGAAGAGGAATGTACAAGTAGACTAGTATATGGCATTTTTCATTTAGTGGCCCTATACTTATACGCATACAATTAAGTGTGCATTTAAATAATGCCTGGGTAGAGGGCCTTTCACTTATTATACTATCTAGCAGACTTCTGGAAAAACGCATGGCAATTTTTAACCTTTTCGAAACTGTCATTTATCCAGTTTTACATCTGTTTGAAAACACTTATTTCTTGTTTAGAGCTTTTTAAAAAGCGTTAGTTACTAGTTTTGACCTGTTTTAAAAAGCTTTAGTTACTAGTTTTGACCTTTTTTAAAACGCTAATTTCTTGTTTTGACCTTTTTAAAACTGCTAGTTACTTGATTTGCCCTTTTTGAAAACGCTAGTTTCTTGGTTTGACATTTTTTAAGTGTTAGTTACTAGTTTAGACTTTTTTTTAAAAAGCGTTAGTTACTAGTTTTGATCTTTTTGAAAACACTATTTTCTTGTTTTGACCTTTTTAAAACTGGTAGTTACTAGTTTTGAAGTTTTTGAAAACATTTATTTCTTGTTTTGACCTTTTTAAAACTGCTAGTTACTAGTTTTGACCTTTTTGAAAACATTTATTTCTTGTTTTGACCTTTTTAAAACTGGTAGTTACTAGTTTTGACCTTTTTGAAAACATTTATTTCTTGTTTTGACCTTTTTAAAACTGCTAGTTACTAGTTTTGACCTTTTTGAAAATATGTATTTCTTGTTTTGACCTTTTTAAAACTGCTAGTTTTGACCGTTTTGAAAGCATTTATGTCTTGTTTCGACCTTTTTAAAACTGATAGTTACTAGTTTTGACATTTTTGAAAACGTTTATTGTAGAATAAACACTTTTACAAAGAATTATTTTCATGGTTGAGGGCTTCGCATCTTGTAATATTTGTAAGGCCGTTTATATTACTATGCTTCATTTTTCTGTGCAAAATTACGTAGCTACATACATAGACAGCATATTCCTATACATATTTGTAGGGTGGGAAATCAAGGAGAAAATTTCCATTTCCTCCCTATCTGACTCTGGAAAACCAGAAAACCTGAAGTAAATTGTAAAAAGTGTATAAAATGCCGGTATTTGTATGTAATAGGCGCCTCAATAGTGCCCCATAGGCCAAGGCTCATACGGTGGACCGGTACCGGTTTGTATTTGTATGCGTTCTAAACGCGTGTGTGTGTGTGTGTGTGTGTGTGTGGTAAATTTTCGTGTGAGATAATGTGAAACTTTATGACTTTCTCCCATGTCTGTCACTTTGGAATTGTCTTTAAGCTGTTTTATTGGTCTCAACTGTCAGAGTAAAAAGTTTTTCAAGAGCTTTCACACAAAACTCCTTGTTTTATTACCATATTAATAAATTTTATTTTTACCATCCAACCAACCCACCACCACACAAACCCTTCACCCAGCACAGCCAGCGTCCTCGTCCCAGTCCTGCCCGCCTCTATCAGATCTCTCTCTCTCTCTCTCTTTACCGATAAAACCTTCAAAAAACCATCGCGACTCAACTTGGGCTACTATAGGTGCTATATAGCGGTTTGGTTGTGGGGTCTTTACCTTTCTCTTTGTTGAGTGACACCTACACTATATAGTACGTCTATATAGCTACATAAATATTTGTATGCAAGTGACTTTTATAACCATTTTCAAACTGACCACGTCCACTGCGTATGTACATTTGTATGGTGCTGGTGACCTACTCATAAAAATGGAATGATGGAATTTTTTGCCCCGACCATAAAACCAATAAAACATGTTAACTACATTTATCCACTCGCATAGAAAACTATCAATTTTTCCAACAAACTTTGATATTGTGCACTAAAAGTGGGTGCTACTGCTTTTATAATTGCTATTCCACACTGCACTGAGAACTGTAAGAAAAAAAACGAAAAATAAGCATACTATACTATGCTAGGATTGGTTGAAAAAAGCCTTGGCAGATTTTTAAAATCTGTAAAAGCTTCACGTTGCTTCTTAAGTCACTATATTATCCAGGTGTGCTAAACTGTAGCTCGTTAGTTTACAAAATAAGATTAGGATTAGGACTCCCCAGTTCAGCCCACTGAACTGAGTAAATAATCCAAAAACCAGTCTTCAGAGCTTTAGACAAATAACAAGGAAAAATGAATGAAAAATGAAATCCCTACTAGCAGATGTGCTATGCAAATATACGTTGTAGTATAGCGAAGCCTGTAGGCAGGCTGTAGGGATTCCATACAAGTTCGTATAGCTAAAGTCTTATCCTCATCAAGTGACTGCTGACGGACACGAAAGTAAATTAAAAATGTCAGGAGGATGATTTGTAGATACATGCAGAGAGTCACATCATTCAAACGAGCACGCAGCGTCTTCATTAGGACACTCATAATTTATTACCACGTCCAAATTCACATAAATTATTAAATAACAATCTCGAGAGCTCTTTTAGAGTGCGTCTTAAAACAAAACAGTCATGTGGGTTAAAAGGTCGATCTCGTTTAGTTTTTAGTTTTTCCATGAAACTCCATTGAAATACTATCAATTAATTATTACAGTAATACCCAGTGCGGAACGGATGGGACTGGAATTCACACATAAAAAACAAGGACCGATTTTTTAAAGGTTACCAGTCATACAATTTTTATTAGCTCCATTTTTCACGAGCTGCGTAGCGTATATATGCGATTGACTGTAAAGCCCTTATAAATGGTTGTACTTATACATACAACTGGCTTTGCTTTTGACAGAGGCAAACTAACGCGTACTTAATTAAAAGTTTTGGAAAAGTGCAAGATGTTCTAAATAGCGTTTTTAACCCCTTCGAAACAGCAGTACAACTAGTTTTACACCTTTTTGAAAATGTTGGTTTCTAGTTTTGACATTTTTGAAAGTGTTGATTTTTAGTTTAGCACCTTTTTGAAAGGGCTAATTTCTAATTTTGACCTTTTTGAAAGTGCTGATTTCTAGTTTTGACCTTTTTGAGAGCTAATTTCTAGTTTAGAACATTTTTGAAAGTGCTGATTTCTAGTTTTGGCCTTTTTGAAACAGCTAATTTCTAGTTTAGCACCTTTTTTAAAATGTTGGTTTCTAGTATTGACCTTTTTGAAAGAGTGAATTTCTAGTTTAGCACCTTTTTGAAAGTGTTGATTTCCAGTATTGACCTATTTGAAAGTGTTAATTTGTAGTTTGACCTTTTTGAAAGTGTGTATTTCCAGTTTGACACCTTTTCGAAAATGTTACTTTCTAAACTCGCACCTTTTGAAAAAGTTAAATTGTAGTGGGTATAAATAGTAAACAACTTCATGGTTTACCAGTTGCGAAAAGGTTACCTTTAAAAAGCTGGAAGGAATCATTCTAGAAACGAGTAAGCTAAACACGTCATTAAATCAGCACTGCGTTTTCAACACTATGCGTAAAAATTTGTAAGAACTGCAAAATAGTTATTTGAACAACTCTGGGTAAAAACGGTTAAAAAGTTAGATGCGTAAATCTGTAAATAGTCGATTATTGCGCATTAAATACTACCATTCAAAATGTACCATACTTACTAGTTAGGACATTTAAGCCTTTCCAAGAGCCCAGCTAAATAATGCATGTAAATAAATATGAAAAAAAAGCCTTGTTTGTACTGGTCTAAAAGTCCAGGACATTACATGACAGAAAGCTGACTGCACAAATCCATTAGTCTATCTATTCTCCCAACAATCCTTCTATCCATGTGACTACACACAAACTGCATGGTTATGGTTTTTTTTTTCTCGTTTTTTTCTTCCTCTGGTAAATGTGCTCGAGTTGTTCCAAGTGTTCTCGGTAATTAGCCACTCGTACGCAATCTTTCTCTGTCTCGTTGAGTAGACTCTGAAATCCGAATGAAGGAAGGAACGGAACTGAGCAGAGAGAAGAGAAATACTTGAGAGAGAGAGAGAGAGAAAAAGTTGAAAAGCCTTTGTCGCCATTCTCTTTTATCCGCTACTCAAAATTTTCATGATTTTCAATGAGCTTTGGACTGCGACTGGGAGTTGGAGTGGGAGTCGGCTTCCTCTTTGATTACGATTATACATACGCTCTATAGTCGATATATATGGATATATCACTCTATATAGCCCACACATTGTTAGATTGTTAGTACCATTATTCTTATACCAGTGCCAGTGCCCACCATATATGTATAGCCATATACATATCTATCCATCATAATCTTCCCCAAACCAAACCGAAGTAACCACCATATCACCACCAAAATATTTCACTTGCACCTACTCTCTCTCCCTCTCTCTCTCTTAAGCAGCATGTACTTTATTATCTCAAATATGTAAATGTGAAAGGCAGGACAAAAAATGTATGGATATAGATACCTAATTGTCTCCAGATTTTCAGGTCCTTTCTTTTGGGGCCTTTCAGTTGTGACCTCAGGGATAAATTCATGAATTAAGATGATAGAAATATCTTGTTTTGCTCACTTTTTAAATACAAATAGTGATGACAGCTTAAAATGAATCATCAAACTGTAAAATCATGTTGCATGGGTATTTTTAAAGGTTCAATTTAAAATTCTTGCATTTTTTTGAAACGTTAATTTCATAGCAGGCCTTTTCAGAAAGCATTAATATAAAGTTTTCTACTTTTATGAGACGTTTATATACTGTTTGGCCTATTTTTAAAACGATTAAATAGGTATGTAGTTTTACTCTTTTTAAAAGCATAAATACAGCGTTTTTGATGAAGGTAGGTTCATATGATAGGTACCTTACATTGTGTAATAGATCTAACGTTTTGCCTCTTTGGAGGGAAACAAAATCGTATGAGGTCATAAAATATTTGGAAGGCCCCTCTTTTCTTTTGCCTACATAAACGGGCAGAAACCCACCATCACTAAAGATGGTATACAGAGTTATTAAAACCCCATTCAAGTGTCCATATAGCCGTGCATACCTTTCCAACATGGAAGAACAAGACTAGTAGCAGTAGCCAAAGACCCAAAGTCACAACATTTTATGGGTTGGTTTCTCCATTTAAAATACTTTTATGTGCACCTTCTTCTGTACTTCTTCTGCCTTCTTGTACCTTCCAGCAGCTGATACGCCACTCGTCTCTCTCTTTGCACTAATAGTAATATATGCATACTGGTGTAAGTACCCGTACTAAGTAGGCAGGGACTTTAATGCCGACAATTCCAGATTAAAGATTGTCATTAATTCTCATTGTATCGTCTCTCGTCTATATGTATGCATATATCTTCCTTACTAACGTACCTAGCTAAGCATACTTAGCCGTTACGTGTTTAGGGAGGTGGGTCCTAGGTAGCCGTAAGTACCGCTATCTGAATATTTTACGTGAATTTTTGGGTTTACTTTTTACTTTTTGCTGGGTCTCTTTGAGTGGTGCTAGAGTAAAATGTCCCTCAAGAACTCCAAGATGACTCAAAGTAGTTTTTATCATGTCTCCTCTAGTTAGTCTCTTTTTCTCGTCAAGCCTCCTTTTATCTTTTCTTTTAAGATATGACAGCACACACAATCCTATGGGTTCTATTCTACATCCTTAGGCAGTTAGGCACTACCTTTATAGTAATAGTACTGTAAAAATCCGAGCTACAGAGTTAATTTTTTATAGAAGATACATCAACAATGGCTTATTATTTATTTATCTTTTTTCCCCTTAATTTTACATTTCAAACATTGAGAAAAACAACGCAATGCACTGCAATGGCGATTAGTGATTCACTTCCTGTAAGGCTTGGGCAGGGGCTCTTTCGTACGATTAGGTCGATCTAATGATAAGCCTGCTGTCAACTAAATCTTTGTCTCAAGCCAAGCCACCAATTATAACGAGCCTCATTGACTTTTATTCTCCTTTGAAATTTTTTAATTGAATTAAAATTGCTGTACGATTAGTAAAACTTTGGTTGGTAACATTTATGCTCTTGATATTTTTTTGCTTGTACCTACCTACATTAATTCCCGTAGATTGTTAGAATGTGGTCTCCCAGTAGTTTTTCCCTCTCAGTTCCCAGTAATCTAAAGTATATATATATAGGTACATTACCGGCTATACTCTACTCTACAAGTAGGTACTTGGATGTGAAAACAAAATATGAAAGAGAAAAGAGATAGAAATGGAGCGGAAGGGAGCCAACTGTAAAGGCTATGCAACTGCTGTAGGTGTAATATTGTATAATTTCTATCTTGTTCCATAATATAATGTATAGCAGAGCAGAGGGGAGGGATCAAGGAGAAGTGTACAACAACAACGGCTACAGCCGTTTGCCTTAAAATAGAATGTAGCTTCGGAAAGGAGTAAATGGTGAGAAGAAACATTAAACATGAGAAGATGATATAATTTAAAATTTAAATCTATTGTTTATGTTTGTCTTCAGGATCCGTTGATTGATTATAAATGCTCGCTTTTATTGTCTTTACGAGGGAATGAATCCCAAGGGAGTTTTCCTCGTCTACTTGTAGGCTTTCCTTCCTTCCGCTTATCTACCTCCAGTAGTGCATCCTATATAGCAAGGGAGGATGGCATTGTTTGTGTAGAAGTAGGTATACATGCTTACGATTGGGTATAGATACTATATAGATAATGTAGGTAGTAGCTATGCCTTTTGGGCATGTACTATGTACAGATTAGCTTGTACAGGGCTACAGGGCATGTCAATTGTTACGTCATAGCAATAAACTTGTAAGGGAGGTCAGAATCTCCTTTAACTGATTCTATGACTTTGATTATCTTGTACACACCTTTTCAAAAATGGTTTTAAAAAACGCTGGCGGTTTTACTTTTTTTCTCAAAAAGTTAAGACTTTTCGAGATTGTCGTATGCATATCCAGTTTAACATCTTTTTGAAAGTGGTAAATGTATAGTTTTACAAGTTTTTGAAAGTGGTAAATGTATAGTTTTACAAGTTTTTGAAATGGCAATTTCTAGTTTTACACCTTTTTGAAAACGGTAATTTTTAGTTTTACATCTTTTTAAAAATGACAATTTCTAGTTTTCCACCGTTTTGAAAAAGGTAATCTCTACTTTTGATCATCTTGAAAGTGTTAATTTATAGTTTTGAATGTTTTCGAAAGTGTTCTTTTCTAAATTTGACTATTTTGAAACGGCCAATTTGTAGAATAAACCAAAAACGCTCTTGTAAAGCATTCTTTCCATAATTGTTTTGCATTTCAGAATAGGTAGGTTAAAATTAAGCTTGATATTTTTGTCGAAAACTCTAACGTCGTTTTTGCATACTTTTCAAAAAAGTTCACAGCACACTTTACCTCTTTGAAAAGGTTTTAAAAGTAACAAAAAAGTACAAGTATTAGGCGGCTAACAGACTTTCTAAACTGACTAAACTTGGCTCAATCCAAGCAGTACTAAAATGATGTTAAAAATGCAAAGCCCCATGCGTCTGTTTTGGTGTCTCTAAAGGTAAAGTTATGCACACGGATCCGTAAAGTACTTACAGATGCCATGTATGTATCTGCATGGCCCTCGTATGCGTGTATTCCTGAGTCAGTACAGCCAGCTTTGCTCTCATTTCATAATCGTACTCGTAATCATGCAGAAGACCAGCATGATGCTCCCGTTGTTTGTGGCTGCCTGCTCGTTGTAGAAGTGAAAGCTTCAGCTCAGCTGAGTTCCTCAATTTTGTAGCTTGAATTTGAACCGACGACGACTGGCTTTCATCATTTGTCCTGCTTATTTATGTAAATATCACTTAAAATTTGCATTTCCCTGACAAAGACAAAACGGACTGATGTTCACGTTCCCGTTCTCCATGGGCCATGGACGATTACAGCTGTCTTAATTTCTCTGGACGACTTCCGATGCTCAGTCAGGCCCCTTTGTAACGTACATATTTACATATACACTCCGTTAAAGCATCGCCATTTAGAAGGTGCAAACTGTACTATTACCATTTTTCCTTGTAATGCAAAAAAGGCTCACAACGAACTACGAACTACAAAATTTCCTAATACTAAAATAGCATGTTTACAAACATAGCCTGAATGAGGCTCTGCTACATTTTACACAGTTTTAGAAAAGAGGGTGCTACAGGATTATTTTGAATGCCAGAGGTAATGTAGATAGTATACTTTGCACTGTCAACACTCCACTAGCACTGCGGTGATAATGATGGCACTCTATGCACGCATTCGTTACTGCTCCCTGAGTAATAGCGATAATACTATTAGAATTAGACTATTAGAACAAGCCAGGACCAGACCCATAGTCTGTAACCCACACCATGCACCACAGCAGATAGCATAGCATGGAGACGCGTAAAGATCTGCAAATGAGTTTCAATTCTAGCCGTAGTTTCAGTCAGAGACCGAAAATGCTGCGAGATACTCCAATTATTACGTTATACACAAATTTCTTAGTAAAGTAATTACAAATGTAAGTACCTGCCTTGTTTTGCTAACTGTAAATGGCACAAAACATTATTATGTGCTCCTTTTAAAACCTTGTTTAACCTTTCCGAAACGGTAATTTACTTAGTTTTGACCATTTTAAAAAGTGTAATTGCTAGATTTTTGAACTTTTGAGTGTTATTTTCTAGTTTTGACTGTTTTGAAAAAGGGTTATTTACTAATTTTGACCGTTTTGAAAAAGTGTTATTTACTAGTTTTGACCGTTTTGAAAAAGTGTTATTTACTAGTTTTGACCGTTTTGAAAGTGTTATTTACTAGTTTTGACCGTTTTAAAAAAGTTAATTTATAGAATTAAACACTTTTTTAAAGCATTCTTTCCATGGTTCCCCAGTCCCGAATAGGTTAAATACCAACTTTGTCCTTTTTTGAATGCGTCAATTATAATCTTTTTGCCTGGAAGCTCTAACGAGGTTTTACACTTTCTGGAAAATTGAAAGCGCAAAAGTGTGTTTGTTTCATCCTATTTTTAAAAAACAATTGAAAACAGAACACTTGTTATAGAAATGACGTAATATGTGAGATGCTCCCGCCATTGTATAATCCGTTGGTGGTCGATTCGTACAACGTGATTACAGCCCAGAGTATCTCTGCGTATCTATTTAAGTACCTATCAACATTAGCAGAGAGAGCATTGCAGCCGGGAGAGTCAGAGTCATGACGACATTTGAAAAGGCTGAGTAACTGCCAAGCCAACAAAATACATGACATTCATTTCCAGGGGATTGAAGAGAGCCAGAGTCAAAGACACATCTGTGGTTCTCTTCACATTTAAATCCCATATTTTATCCACCATTTTATAGGTACAAACCATAAAATCTCCACACACTGCCAAGTATAATAGTATGTACCTCCCTTGTATGTACGTCGGAGCCTTTGCCTTTAACATTGCCATCATGGAAAAATCTAATATTAATAATATGAAGGATAAAGGAGAAGAAAAAAAAATGATATCAGCACATTCTATCTCCACTCTTTATCTTGCTGTTGGTCTTCTTAATGGATACGCTTCTCTCTGCCACTTCGTCTGAGCACAGCACAGCAGCCACAGCAATAACAACAACAACAGCAACACATGAGGAGAACGCTTAGGATTTTTTTTATCCATGCAAATAATTCAACAACTAATGACCACCACAATTATTAAGGAGATATCCGTACAATGCCGTTCCCTTCCCTTTGCCATGCAATTACTCACTGGGAGCGTTGGATTCTGAATTTTATAACCTTTTCATAATTCATTGTCACTTGAGTCTGAACTCCTCTCGCCTTTGCTGCTTACGATTACGATTAGTGAAACAAACAAGTCTGTCTGAGAGAGAGAGAGAGAGACTAGACCCCATCGGACCAGACCAGACCAGGCCAGACCAGACCAGTGTACGAAAATAACTTGTTTTTGTCTAAAAGTTGAATCAATCTTGAAGCCTTAAAGAGATTCCAAAAAAAAGTAATGACGAAAGAGGAAAAAGAAGACCTACAGACGATGATGTGATCAGCTCAAAGTGCAATTTGTAGATAAGCACTTGCAATTATTATAATCGCAGAGATATACATTCATACATTCACGCATTCCGATGCTAATGCTAATGACAGTACAGTATCTCATTGAATGGTAGTGTGAAGAAGGGAGGCATTTTAATTTAGTAAAATCTAAGGAGTTATTTATTAGATTTAAATTCCAATTTTAACAATAAAATCAAGTTGAGCTTCTGTTGCTGCTGGTGGTGGTTGGAAGCTATAGCTGCAACCCCATCGTTTTTTGTTCTCTGATCGATTTGAATGAATGAAAGACAATGAGAACGCTCAAGTTCTACCTACACACGGTCTTCAACTTTGGGCCAAATGTCATCCATCAGTCTTACATACTATCATCTAAACTTGTTACTGTCATACTTATGATATTAGTAGGGCCATACATCTTTTGCCGAATAAAAAAAATAACAAGTTAAGCAAAGCAAAGCTAAAGGAGAAAACACACCGTAGAGACAAAGAGAGAGAGAGAGAGAGACAGAGAAATGTGCAATCAAATAATCACAGTGAGTGAACTCTTGTTAATATTTAACACATTTAAAAATCGATGGCATCTCTTTGTCTCAAACTCAAAGCTTGTTTTTTTTCATTTGGTGACGATAAGATATGATGCGATGCAAATGGGAACTTTTACAGACATAATAATTTAATGCTAGATTCAAAGGCTATATACTTATGTATGTACGTACATACAGCGATAGGAGATCAGGAATGAGGACGTAAGTCCTTAATTCTACTGCCTACATGTATGTATGTAATTATTACGTATATCTACAATCTTTTTTCTTTTCCGTAATCATAACGTCCAAAGTACCTACTTGTAATTCTAATACTTGGGAGCTTGCCAATATTACTTCACATTATCACAAGATCGACACTTTTAGCTTGGCTTCAAGAGAACAGACATTCTAAAAGAGGTCAAAACTGTATTTTGAACGTTTATACAAAAGAATCAAAATATTTACGACTTGGAAAAAAAGAACAAAATTATGCAGTTTTACATTTTTTGAATGTACTAGAAACATATTTAACCTATTCGCAATTGGTAAACCATAAAGTTGATTACTGTTTATATCTACTACAATTTAACACTTTTAAAAGGTGTAAGGTTAGAAATGAACATTTTCGAAAAGGTATCGAACTGGATATAGCACTTTTAAAAAGGTCAAAACTAGCAATCAACACTTTCAAAAAGGAACTAAGCTAGAAAGTAATGCTTTCAAAAGTGTCAACACTAGCAATTAGCACTTTCAAAAAAGTCAAAACTAGAAATTAACGTGTTACAAAAGGTGTAAAACTAGATATATTGCTGTTTCGAAAAGGTTAAAAAAGTGTTTAATATTTTGAAATAGGGAATCGCAATAAGAATGCCTTTTCAAAACACGAAAAATAACGCATTTGTACTTTTTTAAAAACTACCAACATGGGTATTTTATCCCTTTTCAAACAATTTTTAAACTATCACAAACACGTCTGAGAAAAAGAAAAGTGAAATAATGGTAGTATTTGCACCTTTCTGACAAGGAAAAATTGATATTTACACTTAAAAAAGTGTCAAACATGATAAATCCACACCAAAATCAAAGCAGTTAGGTACAGTAGTATGTAAGTTATTTACTTTACTTCACTTCCCGGAGAAGTTTTCCTATGAAGTAGTAATTGAAAGCACCCTTCTAATAAAACATCAACTTATCTTTCTCTTCCATCTTCTGTCTACTTATTCCTTGCCCCAAAGCACTATAGCACTTTGGCCTGTACTCACTGGACTGCACAGCACAGTACAGGCAGACCTATGAACTATGTAAATATATAGTGTAATATGTAGTACGCAACTAAGTATGTAGCTATAGGCTTTTAACTTTAATTGCAAAAACTGTGTAACTGTAGCATCATCATCAAGATGAGCTCCAGACCCGGACTCAAGAGCTCTTTCTCCTCCTTTTGTCAAAATACAAGCATAATCTCAAATAAATATCATCTTACATAAATGTACAAAAATATGCAAATCTCCTTAGACACAAAATATCAATATACTACATCAAACATTATACACATGCCTATAGCAATCAGAAACAATGTAGTATATACTCAACTAAAAGCCTATAGCAGTATATAATAATTGAAGTCAAGCTTTTAAATTATCCCTAATTGATAACTCTTGAGATAAATTTTAATTTAAACATATTATGGTCTCCTCTCCATCTCTTTTATAGCTCCAGCCTTGAAGTTGAAGTATAATCAAAAAAGATACATACACACACACACAAAATCTTTTTTGTATTTATTATCATTAGCAACTTAAGAGCCCAGGCCAAAGACAAAGCCAAAACCAAAGGGAGAGAGCAAAAGTGGCGCTAAAGGGGTTAAAGAAAAGACCGGAATCATGTAGTTAAATGTTGTGTACAGCTCGGTAGTTTAGCAGAACCACAAGACAGAGAGAGAGAGACAGACAAGAACAAAGAGTCATAATAATATTTTAATTCTGCACAAGAAATTTCAAGGGAAAATACTAACAAAACTTGAGGGACATGACAGGCAGTTGAAGTGCCTTGAAATTTCTAGGACTCAGCTTTGAGTTCCAGTTTTATTTCCTTTGAAGTAAACTTGTCATTTGTAGAACATTTTTATTACAATTACAACATTGCCTCATCATTAGCGGTCCATTCCAAATCTAATTCCTTCGAGCGTACATACGTCTCACGGTGAGTCACCGGCACACAATAAAAATACCTCCAGTTAAAAAAAGAGTTGTGGATCAAGTCCATAGCGTTTTGTTGGGTAGCTATACAGACTTACAGACCGTTCCTGAAGAGGCAAAAGGATCATTGGGCCAAGAATTCTTAAAGGCAAAGCTAATATGGCTTGGCTTCATTTTAAACTGCAAAGATGTGGTACATTACCTATTTAACTATAGGGTGTTAAAGGGGGCCAATCAGCAATTATTTTTAAGTGTCACTTTCGCGTTTTGCATGGTTTAAATAGCAGATTAACGTGTTTTGAAGATTCTTAAAAGGCTTAAATACGACATTTTGCACCTTTTCAAAAAAACGGAATTATGATATTTTGCACCTTTTCAAAAACACGGAATTATGATATTTTGCACCTTTTCAAAAACACGGAATTATGAAATTTTGCACCTTTTCAAAAGCACGGAGTTAAAATATTTTGCACTTTTTCAAAAAAACGGAATTATGACGTTTTGCACCTTTTCAAAACATGGAATTATGACGTTTTGCACCTTTTCAAAACAAGGGATTATGGCGCTTTGCACCTTTTCAAAAACACGGAATTATGACGTTTTGCATCCTTCAAAAACAAGGAATTATGGCGTTTTGCACCTTTTCAAAAACACGGAATTATGACGTTTTGCATCCTTCAAAAACATGGAATTGTGATATTTTGCACCGTTTCAAAAACATGTAGGTACATAAATAAAAAGATCACCTTGACCACATGTTTACTACAAAACATGCCAATACGCACTGTGGTCCACGATTTCGAAGCAATGCAATGGACGTTTACCTACCCAACAATACTGCAAACGATGTGTCGTATTTGGAAATGAAAATACACCATGTTGCTCTTATTGTTAATAATCTTTGGCGAATTAACCCAATTTGCTTCTTCACTAACGGCATACATGAACTCAAAACTGAAGCTTCTTGTTACATTGTCTTGTACTATTTTTTTTTGTAAACGGACCCCGGATAATAAATTAATGTGAATCAGATGAGGTGGATAGTTGATGGGGATTCAAAGCAGAGTGTCAAAATTAAATGCCAATGTGACTTAATCTAATATTTATTATGTGTTCTTACATACATTTTCAAAATTCCATTTCACCATTCCCTGCCACACTCTCTGACATTTATGGCCGCATGTAAATCTGTATATTGTATGTACATACATAAGGAGTGGCTGCCCTCGCTTAGACGAAAGGAGCGGGAAGGAAAAGGCCAGAGACACAGGCGGGACAAATAGTTAAAAGGATTGCTTTTATATCCATCTATAATGTAGTACTACCTCAGCTCTTTTACTCTTCCTTCAGGAATGATTGAGATTTGAACTCTGAATTACTCTTTTTAATTTATGTTCATAGATTGATGTCACTGCGGAATAACAACAACAACAAAAAATGAATTGACGGTGTACAAAGCGTTTTCAATTTTCAAATTGAATGCTTTCGTGGCACACTACATGTTATAAGATGTCGTTTGTTTCACTCCTAAAGTCCTAAGCCAAAGTCAAACTCAATAGAAAGCCGAAGAACAAAGTTGCAAGCATACATATGTATGTACTCCATGCAATTTTATTCCAAATACTATTTTTTTACCTACATACAGCGTTACAGAGCATCTTTAACCTATTCGCAACTGCAGAACTATGGAAAGAATGCTTTACAAAAGTGTTTAATTCTATAAATGAACTTTTTAAAAACGGTCAAAACTAGTAAATAACACTTTTTTAAAAACGGTCAAAACTAATAAGTAACACTTTTTCAAACCGGTCAAAACTAGTAAATAACGCTTTTCAAAACGGTCAAAACTAGTAAATGACGCTTTTCAAAAACGGACAAAACTAGTAAATAACACTTTTTCAAAACGGTCAAAACTAGTAAATAACATTTTTTCAAAACTGTCAAAACTAGTAATAACTCTTTTCAAAAAGTCAAAAAACTATTAATTACCGGTTTCAAATGGTCAAAACTAGAAATTCTCCTTTTTCAAAAACACTCAAAACTAAGTATACTACCGTTTCGAAAAGGTTAATGTTTACCTATACTGACTGGCAGTAAGTGGATTGTTATTGTGGGTCTGTATTCTGTATCTCTCTCTGTGTAGTTTTTGAATTTGGTGGATGGCTTGGCCTAGTCTGGTGGAGGGTGGAATGGAAGTGGAAGGTAATAAAAGTCACATAGTTCCATCAAAAATGTTTCCAAGACATTCCAAACACAAGGGAAGCGAATGAAACGATACGAAACGGAACAGACTAGCACACCAGCCAAAGGAAAGGAAAGCCAACACAAGCCAAGTCTCTTGTCAAAAGGAAAAGGAAAAAGTACATCACATTCACATCCCAATCCCAAAGCATCCTTCGCATTTTTTCATTCAATTGTATGTACTTTTAGTGCTTTGTCCTCACATTCACAGAAGAACAAAATGATACGGGGATGACGCGGAGCGTAAGATTATCTGACAGCCATGTAAAGATTTTCTCAATGAGCCATCCTTCATAAATCTCGATGCGGGACAGACAGACTTTAGATAGATCGGCCCATTACAATCCCATACAGAGTAATTACATTTACATCCTACATTTAACTTCAAAATCACCTGATCTACTGACGTTTAGTTCATTTTGAAAAGTAATTGGAATTATTTGCATTAAAACCTTTTCGAAACGCTAATACGTCTAATTTTACATCTTTGTAAACGTGTAAGTTACTACTTTTGAGTTCTTTTGACCCTCACATTATTTTACATCTTTTTCAAAACTTTAATTTATTGTTTTGACCTTTTTGAAAGTGTGAATTTCTTGTTTTGACCTTTTTGAAAGTGTGAATTTCTTGTTTTACATCTTTTTGAAAGTGTGAATTTCTTGTTTTACATCTTTTTGAAAGTGTGAATTTCTTGCTTT
The DNA here is from genome assembly GCA_034695205.1 of Dicyrtoma fusca. Classification (NCBI taxonomy): domain Eukaryota; kingdom Metazoa; phylum Arthropoda; class Collembola; order Symphypleona; family Dicyrtomidae; genus Dicyrtoma; species Dicyrtoma fusca. The sequence goes on along the minus strand of JAQFZC010000329.1, from coordinate 33,877 downwards.
ACATCTTTTTGAAAGTGTGAATTTCTTGTTTTACATCTTTTTGAAAACGTTAATTCATTGTTTTGACCTTTTTGAAAGTGTCTTTTACTAGTTTTACATCACTTTGAAAATGGTAATTTCGAGTTTTCACCTTTTAAAAGTGCAAGTTACTAGTTTTGGCCTTTTTGAAAAAGTTTGTTACAAGTTTTACTGTTTTTTTAATGGTAGTTTCTAGTTACGACCTTTTTTAAAATTGTAACTTCTAGTTTTGACGTTTTTGAAAGCGTTATTTTGTAGAATAAACAATTCCGTGGTTTCCCATTCCCAGTTCCTAATGATTCAAAATATTGCATTATTTTTGAACTGCTTGTATCTTGTACACCGATAACTGGTATAACTTGAAACCCACAACGAAAGAAATTCATTTTAGGTACAAACTTTGGTTTATTTTATTAAAATGCTATAGGGACAGTAATACAATATGTAGAGCACTGAAATACGATCCCTTTTAAGGCGGTGCTGGGTACCTACCTACCTACATCTCTTTAACGCTTTCTGTGTCGCTCTAATTTTAATAGCTCGCAGTTGACGAGGCAAAGGAGGCAAACCGCGTCATTTTCGACAATATTACATCATACTTTTCCACGGTTTGCGAACGGTTCTTTCTATTATTACTCACATGGGTGGGTAATATATCATATCCTGTCTGACTCAGTGGTGACTGTGTAATAGGTATCTTTGAATGTGTTAGCACTTGCACTGCCGGTGACTCAAATTATGAAATGATGGATAAGTCATCCCAGGGATGACGGGAGAGGCAGTCGAGAGTTTTCCTTTTACAACTTTCCTCTCGCCATTCCACTCATAAAGGAACAATTTATATGTAATAATTCTTTTTTTTATACCATTTACCATTTACATTCCACTCCAATGTTACTGTCTATCAGAGCTTTTTGAAATGGAAAAGAGTACCTCACACACACGTCCCATCCTGACACGTCTATCTTTAACTTTTATGACAACCATTAAATGTACGTACCCCGTCCAACTAGAGAGAAACAAATAAAACTAAAGAAATTTGAAGGGAATTAAAGATTTTACAAATTTCAGGCAACCAAACCGAATGTTATGCATGGATGTTGGGAATTCTACGAGTCAGAGTCAGACAGTAAAAGTATTAAAATCGGAATTATTAAAAGATAAAAAACAAAAAGTGGGTTACAGTCATTTTCCTAGAAGGAAATGAACATTCTTGGGTCCATATAAATGTTACCGGTAGCTCGCGGAATTGTCGGAATTGTGAGTTAAAGAATGATTTAAAACACCAAGTAGGTATTCGAATTAAAGAATTTGGTGACAGTGACTCAATAAAAACCTAAGTGCGTCTAGCCCATCAGCAGTCCGGTGAATTGAAGATTGAATGGATCACATCGCAATTTTATATTTTGACGTTACGTTCACTTTATACACTGAGCACCGTACTAACGAGCAACTTGTCGTCAGATCAGGTCCACTTATGATAGAATGTTGGCAGGAACTTTGCATGCGTGTATTATAGTGACTAAATATGTACTAAATACCTATGTATATATGTACCTACATAGGTATACCACACTATATAGTGAAGTGGCTATCCTTATAAGAATTTCTGTAGGCACTACTTATATACCATCATTGCAGAGGCACAAACACCTTTGCTTTTAGCAAGTTCGTGTAAAACAAGATTTTTACCACGAGTATTCCAAGGAGACTGGAGTACTGGAGTCTATCAAATTATTTTAGCCTGGTTTTTCGATGACGTAGTAATTGTGTGGACCCTAATGGTCTATAGATGGGAGTAGATGATGTGAACGGTACATGGCATGGCATCGTCGTCACATCTCTTCACTTTTGACTGAATCGCATCTCAGCCCATCACACAACACGGTATGCCATGTTCTTTCTGTCTCTCTCTCTCTCCGTCTCCCTCTCTCTCTCTCGTTATATTCTCATCTCTGTCCTGTCTCATTGTTCGTTTGGCTGGAACGTCAAAAAGTTATTGAGGCGTACGACATGGGTGGCTGGGTAATAAAAGCAGTCAAAGTTGAAATTGGAAGTGCTTAAACGACCAAATGGATGGAATAATGATACGTAACGGGAATGCGTATAAAACAAGAAGCTGAGGCAAACTAGACGCTGGAACGTCCTTCACATAAAAGATAAAGTCCATACCTTCCTTCCCTACATACCTCCTGCATTCCATTTATTTCATCTGCCTTTCTATTTCTATACGCACTCATAAACACAGAGCATACACCTTCCATTAAAACTTAAAAGTCAATATTAAACATTCACTGCCGCTGGATTGCAGATATGTACGTACGTACGGACGTCCCCTGCACTATGGGGAGATACAACAAGTGCATTAATTCTCAGAGCGGATCTGAATATATGTGGAAGGAACGTCATCAGCTTAACCTCTCGTCTCATGCATGTCTAATATACGTAGATTACAACCATGCACTACTCCGGAGGCCATACAAACCTTCATATACAGTGGCAAAATCCTTTCTTTGCAAATTGTACTAGCTTCAAAATGTCCTATCTCTACCAGAAAACACACTGTAGCACGTTTTTTTAAAATGGCAAAGCGCATTTTGACTAATTTTTAAAAAACGCTTGGCTTTTGGTACTGTTTTAATTGTTTTTGAATATCTTTGATAAAAGATGCAAAACACATTTTTGAATGGGTTTGGAAAGTTAGAACGAAAGCAAAAATGCCAAAATTAGTTATTACATATTTAGTTATTTTATTGAATTGAATTGTAGGTACATTGCTGATACAAGCATCTTCTTTCAACAAAACGAAAATCAGGGAGTTTCTTACACACAGTTGCGTCAGCCACTATTAAATTTGAAATACCATTTCAAATTCTCAATTTCATGGATATTTTCTCCTGGCTAAGAATAATGCAAGTTACCGTGTACACCGTACATATGACATGACATGCATCGTTGATAGTAAGGATGACCCACCGAGACGAGAGCACAGAGCAGAGAAGATTTTATATGTTAGTTTAAGCCAAGCTTAAAATTCATTTTATGCTTCCCCAACTCTCCACTCATGGAACATTAAAATGCACTAAACTACATTAAACCCCATCGATTGTCCCTCCTCAGCGTCTCGTCTCCAAAATAAATTCCTCTCCGTCTCCGTTTCACAGCCAGCCTGAATTAGTCACAGTCTTAAATCTATTCTAAATATATACACTGCATTGCTTCTTGGTAATAATACTTTCATCTCAAATAGTACAATAAGGCAGTGGAAGGTACGAAAATTTTGTTCCTTTAAAATAAGAAACCATCCAAAAGGTTTATTAAAATAATATTCAATAATTAAATTGTCAATGTAAATGTCCGGGCCCTATTCTGGGCTACTTGCTAGACCCTAAGGACGACTAATGTATGAGAATTGTAATTGTTTAGACTGACGCTAAATGAGGAGACCGAAGACAAATCGATCGCCGGACATTTGCTACAGGGACATCTGCGACCCGGACAAATCACCTTGATTTTAGAGAGCGGTCCTTTGCTGCTTCAGTAACGATAAGGAGTTGACAGCATCAACGATCACACTAAGATTGCAAGCACTAATATCTATAAATAATAGGATCAGAAAGCCATGAGAAAATAATAATTTGGCGCTCGTCTTTACACACAGCGTTAATCGGAAGATCTGTTGAAAGTTTAAAAGCTGACCGCATGACTGAGCGTGAGGGGCCATCACAATGCAATGGTACACATGACTATTATTGTCTTTTGAATGAAATGTGAAGTGAAGCAAGAGTGAAAATGAGACTGGAGACAAGGACGCACGCCAGCCCATTAGCAGAGGAAATGTTGAGCGTAATTGTAATCGTAATTATATGTGAAGTCGTCCTCTTAGCATGTACGTGGTTGTGGGCGGCATTCGTTGCTTTTGATCAGAGTTGACATGCCAAGTGATTTGTGAGGACCGACTCAATGCTTTATTAGCCAGCCTATCATATTTTCCAAAGACCCGCATTATTCCAGGGCTCTTCAATTTCCTCTTACGGATGCGCATACTTACTTTTTATCCATATTTATTTAATGCTGCGGTCTCTCTCCCACACTGCACTCCACTCGACTGCACAAATTAACTCGTGGCGGTGGTTAATGCTGGATGCACACATAACCAAGTTGATACCTACACATGTACGTACGGCAGCCTTCACAAAAAGCTAAGTGAAGATGCTAGTACCAATCTGTCTTTGGTTGGGTGTGTAAACATCATATTTTGCAATTTTTCAACAAGTCAAATTCACGTTTTTCCCATGTTACGAAATGTTTCTTGAAAACGTTATAGCATATAATGATATGCCTGATTTTAAAAAGGTAACGCCATTTCCTTCCTGTGCTTTTAAACTCTAAAATCAAGTTTTGAAAACATAAATACTCTGTATACCTTTAAACTGCCAGCTGTTCAAGACTGATTTCAGCCACTTTACCACAATAAGCGTATGTTACAGTTCATGTGTAACTACGTTTACGATTTTCCCGGAATTCCAAATAGTGCATTTAGCATTTTTGTGACTTTTGAAAAAACAATAGATTTTGCTTGCTTCCAAAGCTATCAGTATTTTTCACGTGCCATTATACGTACATATTTTGAAAGTCTCAAACCTTAAGAATTAAACGATTATATCGTTTGCAGTGTATCTACGTATCTATATACCTACATAGTATAATCTACGATGATGCTGAGAATGCCTCCAACATACCTGCCTCCACGCCTCTGACTCGTTCAATATCTTCCAATTACCCAAGTTCAATTCAGAAATCCGGATTCGGTTCAGACACGAAGGATCTTTACCCAGAGAGATGGTCTCGTATCGTCTCAAAATGAATATAAATTAGGAATAATCTCTGAAACTGAATTGAAACTGATCGTGAGGCGAAGCCGAATGGAAGCTGAGTTGAAAGTACAAGCGTCCATATAGTTCCATATTATAATATAGCTATTGCATAATCACACAATCACAGGTGGATACATGTGCTTCATGTATAAATAAGTAGGAGATGGATATAGGGGCATATGCTATGCATGGGGACAGGATATATAGAAAATTACCTAGGTGGATATAATATCTGGAAGGTAGTGGCAGTGGCAATAATTTAACTGGCTGCCTAATTGCTTTTACTAAAACCATAGCCAACCCCATATCCACACGTTGGCTGGGCTAAAAACCCAAAGCGAAACCTCACCAAAGAAGAACCGAATCGAACCCAAAAGCAAAGGGAAACCAATCCATTCACATTACTCATTTGCCAACACCAAACGAGAAGGAAAACGAGAATTTAACTTTGGGACTTAGAAGACGGCTTTCAACCAAGTAATCCACAAAGTTCCTTTCATCCTTTCCTCTTTACTTTGCATCCCTAATCGTTCTGTATGTCCAACTCTTACACCACACTTATACTGTATCATCTTTGCCTATAATGTCTTATATTCCAAATTTACATGCACCACACATACATATATCACACAGCACCCCCAAAGATAAGCTCAAATACAGGAAGGTGACGTTAGTAATTATACCCAACAAATTATACCCTTACTTTTATACGGGAAATGTAACTGCTTCCCCGCAAAGGCTGGAGTTTACTTGTTCTAGTCTAAAAGTATATCCAATGTAAAACATAAAAAAAAGTCTGTAACTTTCTTTTTATTTATTTCCTCAAAATGCTACAAATTCACCAAATTTCTACATTTTACTCGAACATTAAAATACACCTAGATGCATATTCTACATACAAGTGAAATACTGCTTGTAGTTTTAAGAAACTATGAATAAATGAGTGCCATGCCTTAATGCAGAAAACTATGTAGAGGCATGTACGTAGGTATGTTGCTTCTCACTGTATGTACAATGCAAAAATAGGAAACCCCAGGGAAGTTTTCCAGATAAATAAAGCCACGAGCTGATGTTGGTTGGTTTTGGGTTTTGGTGATATATAGTAATAGTAAAAATTGGAGGTTCACTTGGTGTTAGTTTTGGTATTTTGGATTTAAGATGGAAATGGAAATGAGGAGAGTCGTAATTTATAAGTAAATCCTTTCCGAGTCAAATTGTGAGACAGGAAAGCGAAGGAGGGCGTTAAGGCGTTAATGAGAGGCAAGCCACGTTTTTTTTAATATAATTTAAACGATATTGATGTATGTGATAGACAGGTTTTTTTTTTGCCTGTTGGTATTTTAGTGTTTGTCTGCATCCTTTTTGTGTCAAACTAGTCAAGCTATCGGGCTTATCTTAAATGGTAACTACTAATGTAATGGTTTCGTCTGGTATATGGAATTAGGAAATTGCCAACCATCACCATCACCAGCCCACAGTTCTCACGAAAAGCGAAAGAACCGGTGACGGTGACTCGACTGCAGCTCAGCCATGTATGTATAAACGAGTACCTATATTTTGTGCTTCTTATTTTATCTGTGCACGGGGAAATGTAGAATTGACAGTATTGTACAGTGCACACTGCAGTACTTTGGATCTGGAAAACCTTCAAACTTTCAATTTTAAATGTCTGCTGTAATAATAATTAAGATTAGGCTGCATTCACAGTATCGTCGAAACTACTATGGCACTCAAATAAATAAGAGCCACAACAGACCGGCGTGTCCGTGAATTTATTTTACAGTAACTAAGGGGACCTTTCAAATGTGACGTCACAAGATTTTTAAGCTTTTTTTCTACAACACAAATACCAAGTAACCTAACATTTTTTTGCCAACCAAGAAGCCTTTCCAAATCATGAATGCGTTTGTCTACAATCTTATTATTGAAAGGACCCTAACTGTGGCCTCAACGTGAATCTCGTATCTCCGGCAGTAGTACTACCAGCACTATCTATACGCACAAAGATGCGACTGCCATTTGATCTTTAAACAGACACAGAGGATGAGTCCGTGCAATCACGATCACGACGCAATGCAAACATTCAGTTTTACTAATAGAATCTGTAAGCAGACGAGTGAGCTGTGCTCAAAGGAGTCAAATGTACATCCAAATTGGTGAAGGTTTAGTTAGGTCAAATGGGTTAATATGGCAATGACATTACACAGTACAATGGCAGTGTCAGTTGTCGGTTTCTTCAGAGCTTTAATGAGGCATAGTAAGTAGTCGAAGCTCAAAGCTCACAACTATCAAACTTCAAACAAGTCCAGTCACTTCCTATCGCTACTACAAAGTACAAAATATGTGCACGGTCTGCATGTACAACGAACACCGCAGTAACAACAAGCATGAGTTTCGGAGGCTGGCTTTTGGCTTAAGCTCTAAACTCTAGTTAGTGCCCAGTGCTCAGTGTACAAACTTCAAACTTGTCTTGGATCCTAATTCCTATATGGACAATGACAGGGATACTTAATCTGTGTGTGTATATATAGATGCACGTCATGCATATATGTACCACAACACACACACAATTGAATAAAAAAGCGTGTGCTTCATTTCATCTCATTATGAAGATAATATTCTTTGCAATTTACATTTACGCGGCCTTTTATTTCAATTTACTTTGCTTGCCTGTACTTAGCTACGATTAGGCTAACGATTAGCTTCGAGGTGCATACTATGGGAAGTTTATACTATATAGCAGTATAGATCCACTCCTCTGTCGTGGCCCGTCCTATAGGCAAGGACTACCTTATAGGAAGGGATTTTACATTTATTGGTATGCAAACATGTTCACTTCATCTCTCACGATCAAATTCAGATTCCAAATCAGTCCGTCTAATTCTACTTGGCATTCATGGCATTGCTCACTCTCAGTTCAGTTGACTAAATACCTTCACACCAAATTCAAATTCTCCATCCTCATTCTCGAATTCGACATTCGGATTCTAAATGGAATGCCGAATATTAGTGTGCCAGGCCTCCTCATACAATCACAATTACAACTTGTACATATGCCATAAGATTGGTACACTCACGTAATTTTCTAAATCAGCATCACAGCGGCGTCCAACAGGGAAATTATTGTAATCACTTATGACTCTAACTACACGGTTGGGCTTAAACGTTTACGTTTGCGGTGAGAACTGGGAAAACAGTGACACGTATGAAATCGACTAAAAAAATATGAACAACCAAACCACTGGCAGTGCACAAGCAGCAGTACCTACACCAAAAGAAGGTACAAAGTATAAAGTTTGTATCTACATATAGGTCCGCATGACGATGACGATGTAAAATGGTATGAAACAAAAAGGAAAAAACGAAATGGGAAATTGCTCGTGATAAAAAATAAACTGACAAAAATAAAATTTAAAAATCATTCAAAATAAGTACGGTTGAGCTATGCGTGCATTGCGTCATAATAAATAATTGAAGTACCTAGGTACATATATACACATATTATTATTATATAGCAGCAGTCATAAGTGAAAATGAATAATATGGATACTGTTGCTTGGATTTGACTGTAGGACGGATGTGCTGGAGGAAGATAGCATACCTAGCATTTTTAAGTGCGGGAGCCGGACTGCTGTCCAGGTCCAGCTTGTCAGCTTGTTGGCACCTTATGTAAGGAGATTACGAGTCCTAGCGGCCTAGCAATCCGGTGCAGCAGTGCCTATAGAAAATAATAACAAAAAAGGATGCAGAGGTTACATGGTATTTTTTTTAGGTTTGGTTCAAATACATTTTGACTTGACATCCCACATTATTACAGAAAATGTTATGAGTACAAGACTCAAACTGTCTACAATCTACTACAGTCTACGATGTTCGTCTGTTCCTTTTTGCTCTTTCCCCAACTTCGTCTGTTTCTCTCTCTCTCTCATGTTCCTGTCTGTCTCACTGTCTATCTCCTCTCTAGGACCAGATACACAGACTACGGACTGCACACAGGGACTGAGTTCAACGAGAATGATGAGTCTCTGTGGACTAAGAAAAGAAAAGGGGGAAAAAACGTCCGTAGATACATACACGTATGAAGTGAAGGATAATTTTTGTTGGTGAAGAAGAGGCTCGTTTATGTGTGACGCTAATCATATGCTTCCTTTAATAAGGCTTGACTTTAGTGAGGGTGGCCCAGCCGATCTCCCATTGTGTTTCCCTTCCCTTGCGCCTCCAACCTTGTTATCATTAACAAGCCCCGCACACCATCTACTTAAGCCCATCATGGACACATTACTGGAGGATCTTCTACAAAACAACTCGTCGGCTACGTTGAGTCGAAAAACCTAGAAAAAAAAATCTGTATAATTTCCGTCCAGTTCCAGTTAACCCACATCCCAGTTCCTATAATGTACAGAATATACATGGGTACATGGATATATAGTACATAAAGTGTATAGTCGACTGTACTTGGAAATCAAATTGAAAGAAAAATTATTACATTTTACTAGAATATTCGTTCAGACGCTCCATGTACATACGTAATGTTCATGCTAGTAGAGCTAGTCAGCTTTCCTATAGATTACACATTCATAAAAATACCATTCATATTCATGACTGGGCAACCACAAAAATTTCAGGGCAAATCGATATAAAATATACTAGGTATATAGCTAGATACCTATACAAGAAAGGCAGAGTGGATATATACATATGAGTGAAGAGCTGTCCGTGAACAAAATACTACACTCCGCCTCCTTCATTATAATTATCTACTTTTACATTTTATATCTTTCCGTCTTCCAGTCTGAGTCAGTCTCAGAAACACCGTTTAGTTGGCTGCTATTTCCTCGAGAAGAATTATGCATGTAGACAAATATGTACCTACCTATAATAATGTAAATGGACCTTGGAACGTATTCAATTATTACCTACTTTCTGAAGACGAATAATATATTTATGTTGTGTTATGACTCTCTTGGTTTCGATGCATATTAATGCCATGTTTTACACCTTTCAAAAACTGGGGAATGTTTTGGTTTCTTTTGAGTTTGAACTTAAATACAATAAATACATGGTTTGTCAATTTTTAAAAAGCTACTACCAGATTGTCATTCAGTGCATATTTTGAATTGAAAAGTAAACGTTACCTTTTGCGCTTGTTTTAAAAATACGTAGGTACCGAAAATTGCTAGTTTAGAAAAGGGAAATATCGTCTATTCTGTTCAAAAACATGGCAAAGTATCACTTGGACTTTTTAAAGATTAATCTTAATCGAAATTCTATGACGTAATACCAATACCTGGAAAGTTTCCGAAGGCTCACAAATAAATAAAGTAAATCCACAGATATAATATACCTACAGCAAAGAGCGTACCTATGTAGGTATAGCTATGCCTGGACCTTACTTGGAAGACTTAGAAGGTACTGATACTACAATGTTAGAGATGCACGCCTGGGATTTCATTTTCACGGCTCCTTTTTCTTCTCATCAAATTCGTGATTAGACGAGTTGCATTGTTAGCCCAACCAAATCCTTCACTATACCTAATCGACAATCATGCAATTATAATATTCCCTCCACACTATAACATGTACAACACTATGTTCACAAATCTACCTTACTCACTTTTAATTTCAAATCCTATTGCTATTGCGATTGGAATTCGAACAAAACAAAGATCACCTCCATACTGCCGCAACCCAACCGCCTCACAAATAAATGCTAAATTGTAAGTAGTAATTAAAAGAGACCAAGAAGGCTGATAGTATTTACCATTTTACGGTCATACAACCATGTACTACACTACTACCCTCCACCGTTCATTCGTAATTAACAATGCGTTTCACACCTTTGTAATTATAGTTCTAAAGAAGGGAATAAGTGTACCGCTCCAGCATAGTGTACGGCGTACACTCGTCAAAGCCGATTTCAAATTTCCTAAATACAAGAATACCAATAAGGTGTATCATCATTTAGCTACAGCACGTTCTCTCGTAGAAAATTAAAATTTTAGTACGCTTGTCTCACGGTAAAGAGATGAGATGTTGAGCCGTTAAGTAGGTACGTCTATAATAAAAAAAAAGATTACGTGCATACTAATAGCAAATGTAAGTATTTCGGATGTCAAACACCAAAACCAACAACAATGCATACTGCGTACTTCATCCAATTAAATACTGTCTAGTACCTTGATATTTGGTAGGTAGGTAGGTACTTTCTTATGAGCCAGTGATACGGAATTGCGTGTGCTGGATTTGAGTGTTGCGAGAGAGAAAGAATGATGGGTTGATGGGTATCAAAGTATCTTGTATAATGTGAACATAAAAATCATGATAGGTTTTTCATTTTCTTTGTCGTTTTTCCTCACTTGACTCGAGAGAGAGAGAGAGATTCGGTTAGTGTTCTGTTCTGACTAGTGAGTCTGACGGAGCCAGATCCTTCAGCCTTCAACCATCTGTGCATAGTAATAAAAGAATATTAATTTGAAACCTTTATATTGAAAAAAAATACACCATATTGAATACTATCCGAAAAAAAGTGTACCACACCACCTACCTACACCAACTACCAGAACCAGAGTCAAAGTACAAGATGGCATGTTCCTTGGATAATTTCACCTGATTTCCTACATGGAAAAAATTCATTTTTCACAGCTAGTTTATCAAAAAGCTTTCACATCACGCATTTTACAACTACAAAAACAAACTGGTAGTACCTGCCACGAAGTACCCACTGTATTGTGATGCAGTGCGCGGCATTACATAGGTAGGTAATCATCTTACTAGTTATTATACTAGTTGACTCCACTACCACTCTTATTACAGGCAGATAAAAGATAGGTATATTACAGGTTATTAACTATGAGCTTGTGTCATACTATGAGTGCCTACAACTTTTAAAATATCACACATTATCTAACCACAGGAGTCATAAATTGAATTTATCCATGGATTTCCGTGAAAGAAAAGAAGATCATAGCACAAGATACATTACCGAACTATAAGATAGAGAAAAAAATGCGTAATAGTTTTATATTTACTGCTTACGCTCCGTACTATATGAGCAATTAACCATTGTTATAGTTTTCTGGATCGGCTTGGCTTAACAACACCACCACCGTCATTTCTTTTTCCACCATTTACTCACCATCAATTTTTCAATTTCATCCCAGTTAAAATCCTGTCCTCCTCGCTGCCTATTTTTTAAGTGGCACATTATGACGTGACGATGAGGTGATGTAATGATGTCGATCTCGATGTAAATTGTTCTGAGATGTGAATATGGAACACATAGGATGAATTTACTTTTTCTTTAAAAAACTATTTTTTGCTACTCAGATACACCTACTTAACTTCACATAAAACACTTTATGCTGACGAAGAGGATAATGACATGACACAGGGAAGTAATTTACAATATTTCTTGCATCGTTGGTGCTCTTGTTATTCGTCATTTGTTGTTCGTGCTGCTCCGTTTTTACTACCAATTGATGAATGGCTCATCTTCTAGTCGTCACCGGTGATTCGCCGCTGGCAGCTTCTTCTGACCGTAGATGGTAGAAATACAAAAAAAATGTGAGAAGCATTTTACACAAGTAGTTCTTAGGGCTATTTGCTATTTAGCTTTAGGTGTTTTACTTACGCGGTTTTGACGTGAAGTAAAACTCTTGAAAAACATTAATAATCACTGATAATGAGAACATTAATTAGTGTAGTGACCTGTAGATATGCAATCGAGAGCAAGCTAACAAAAAACAGAATACTACACTTTTGAACTAAAGAAATAATTAACGCTAAAATAAGTTAAAATAGGCAGAAAGGCAAAACACCATTATTGCCCGTTGATGGTGACTGTGAAACGGTGATCTGTGATCTACAGTTTCAGTGCTGCCCAAAATTTTCGATAGTCTAGTCAAGTCTATGTCTAGTCACATCCAAAATCAAAGGTAGCTAGTCTAGTCTAGTCAACACAAAATCTACCCTAGTCAAGTCTAGTCTAGTGAAACTAGTCAGGTATCCCTTAACCTTTTCTAAACGGTAATATACTTAGTATTGAATGTTTTTGAAAATAGTAAATTCTAGATTTTTGACCTTTTTAAAGTGTTATTTGCTAGTTTTGACTGTTTTTAAAAAGTGTTATTTACTAGATTTGACCGTTTTAAAAAAGTGTTATTTGCTAGTTTTGACCGTTTTGAAAAAGTGTTATTTATTTACTAGATTTGACTGTTTTGAAAAGTGTTACTTACTATTTTCGAGGGTTTTGAAAAAGTTAATTTAAAGTTGTAAAGCAATCTTTCTATGGTTCCCCAGTTGGGTTATAGGTTAACATGGGAAGAATCGTGGCTAGTCTAGTCTAGTCTAGTCATTTCTTTCTGCGCCTCTTGCTAGTCTAGTCTAGTCTAGGCAAGTCAAGCGGCCGAAAAAAGCTTAAAAGTCTAGTCAAGTCAGACTAGACTAGGGCAGCACTGTACAGTTGACAGTTTGTCAGTTAAACAATATTTTTGTTTGAAGGCAAGCGCCTTTTGCCTGTTAACTTGTTTTTGATTCAATGGCATTTTGGAATGTTTGACCCGACGGGCAATCAGTCACTCCAACTGAACTTTAAATGCTATTCCGGGCAATTTTAACAAACCGAATTAGATTTTTCAATTTTCATTTATTTAAAATGTACTTTATTAGACAAGTGCCAGCCTCCAGCTCCAGGAAAAAATGTTAAGTGAAAAGTTGTTCCTTCTTAAACGTATACCTATTATAAAAATTTCAAATTAATATTTTATTACTCATCTCACTGGACTGCGACTGGCACTGGACTGACTTTTCAAAATGCTAAGAAAATAAATCAAAAGATTGTGTCTACTTTATTTTGCATAATTATTTGTTACTCTTCTTGTCTAGCCTAAATTCAAAAAATTGTATGTGTAGATACATAAGCTAAGTTACATACCTTGGGCTTACGAATTAGACCTTGTAATACGTCATAATGACCCTAAACATTTAGCAGTGGAGCCGAAACAATCTGTGAGGTATGTAGCTAGTAAAAACCGTTGCAGTTTCTGATTTTCATTTTGTAAGTTGCTTACTTTAAAAGTATTTTGAATTTGGTAGCTGAAACAACCGAAAACAAAAGAACACAACTTCAGGATGGAATACTTCATCGAAAAGAGTTGTACTGTACCCCATACATTCTTCGAATCTTCTCAACCCCTATTTCCATTTGTAATTTCTAGACCTAATTTTTTATCCCATGCATTCAGTTAACCTTGATTTTGTACACTTACGGAAAAAGTTTTTCATTAACTTTTATTTACCTTTTCCTGCAATTAGCGGAATGAGCTAATTGATGAATGGGTTTCAATTTAACGAAAAAATGTCTTGTTTGTTTTTTCATAATTTCATTTTACACGGATTTCTCGATAACTAACTACCTACTTAAAAAAGTATTCGTTCGTTTTTCTACTCATCATCAGCCGGAAATCTTGCTCATAGTCTTCAGGTTTCCCTTTAATTACTGTTATGTTATGACATGTTTAGTGTACGGGAGGCCAGTTGGAAGTTCACGCCGCTTCGCATTTGTTACAAAATATTATATGTAGATTGGAAGCAAGTACACATGGGGAGTGAAACTACTGGGACAAAGATCGTACGGAGATGAGTAGTTGCGTCCATTCCAAAAGAAAATGCGATGTATGTAGTTCATTAGGATTCGAGAAAGCCAGAGTCAAGTCACATCCACTGCCATTGCATTGCATTGCATTGCCTACCATGTTTGTAAGTATTCTTTTAGTATTCCCATGAGAAGTGAAAAGACAATTGAACCAAAATGCAATGAAAGATGTAACCGTCAGATCTAAGTTGTGAGCAGATCTACATTACATTATATTTTAATGGTTTACAAGCTGTTGTCCGTACGAATCATGTTGACGTTTTAAATGCTTCAAGATGAATAGGCTACATGCGAGCTCAACGGAAGAAAAAGTTGAAGGTAGGTATGCTTTTGTTTGGCGGTGCATAGTATGCCACTAGAAATATATCCTAGGATTAATATACTTACATTAACTACATATTAGTAAGACCCACAAACATGCACCAAAGTAATTGTAATAACCATAACATCATCATGACCGTAATTACTAAACAATATACAAGTCCAGGGGTAAATACTAAATGGATATATAGGTATATACCTACATAAATAAGCCTATACTACACAGAAATACACGCATGTTTACTATATAGTATCTATTACTATTACTTTGATGGACATTAAAACACTGTTTTTTTCCCTCAACCCTCTGCCAGAAATCCTCTCCCACCTGTTTATCTTATGACTGAAAGGCCAAAGGAGAAGAAATGTCTACTCTCCGCCTGTAATCACGAGAACCTGAGAAATCTATGAAAAATTGCTCTCCCCACCGCACTGCCTGTACATAGATACTATTTTGTGTGTGTGTGTATGTGATTATAACTATACGTATAGCCTCTCCATATTTTCCAGCTCTTCCTCTTTTAGAAAAATGCCAAGACTAACGCCAACTCCAACACCCCCACCCATCCCTCCACGAAGAAAGAGAACAGAAGCATCTCACAGCCCATCCTAATTGCCATCTACTTTTCGCCTTTTGCCCTGGCCACCTTCCTTGAGAATATCTATTACATTTTACTCCTTAAGTATCCTACACCAAAAGTGCGTAGAAGAAGAAGAAGAACAGAAAAAAAAATCCCTTTAAAATCGTTTTTACATGCCTGTACATACATTAAACAGGTAGACAGAGATAAGAAGACTTCCTTGGGTCTCGTCTGGTCTCCATTTACATTTATTATTTTCCCCGTCTTTATCTTTCCTGCATAAATAATTTCCTAGTGGAAGCTCAACAGCGCAGCGTTGTTGTTGTGCATAAGTTGACTATGAACAAAAATGTAGTGTTCAGGCCTGCTTAAAAATATACGTACCTAGGTAGGCTCAAAATTCATACGTGATTGAGAATCGGATGAGAAAATTCAATAATTAAATTTATTGCATATTAAATTGAAAGATATTGAAACTACTGGAGACTGCCATAGCTAAAGGCTCTGGTGTTGGAAAACGCCTCGAAAAATTATGGTTTGGATCACCCCAAATATGTAGAGCGATAAAGAAATTTCAATTACGACAAATACTGAACCTTCCTGTACAGGGAAAAGATGGAAAAAGCCACCTTATGCATTGCATTATAAAAAAAAATGACCAGCCAAACCATATGATACCATCCCAAAGAGCAAAACCAAACCTAAACTCCCACCCAGAAATCAATAAATTTCATCAAAAATCCGCTCCAACCAGCGTGAGACGTACATACATTCAACATTCAGACAAGGAAGAGGAAAAAATTC
Source organism: Dicyrtoma fusca (assembly GCA_034695205.1). Taxonomy (NCBI): domain Eukaryota; kingdom Metazoa; phylum Arthropoda; class Collembola; order Symphypleona; family Dicyrtomidae; genus Dicyrtoma; species Dicyrtoma fusca. The sequence continues at coordinate 17,624 of JAQFZC010000329.1, read as the reverse complement.
TGACGGTTCTCATATTGTATTTGTAACACACTACTTGTTGCTTGAGAAATGGAAAAATCTGTAACGTTATAATTATTACCGAATCAGATTCAGTATGCTACACTACATCTCAAGCTATGTATATCAATTGATAGTCCAATTTTACACATTTTTTCCTGTAAACTTTAATTGTGAAGCCTCCACCTGTAGCCATAGCTCTACCCTACAGCACTATGCGACCACGACGAGCACTCTGGGTGATACCCACTGACCAAATACGAACTTTTCAACTGGAACTTGAATTGACTTTGCGCCTTTGACTTGGCATATTGACGTGAGCTGGATTTCTCCAACTATAACACCAAAAACTATAACTATATGTACCTATAAGCATAGTCACAGACTGTCTGGGTCTTGGACGTTTTTTTTTGACTTGAAAAATGTTACATAATAAGTTAGGGAATTTATGGTCTGACAGTAATACTGAATTAGTTGTAAGTTATTAGACTGCGAAGGTGTGAAGGAAAACGTATAGTAAAATATATATAATAATACCAAGTCTTTATTGTGTTAGATTGTGTGCTTTTTTTCAAACTCTTTTTTATTCTGTGCTATGTATACCTATATCTATATCTATAGCATGACTTATGAGCGCCGGATGTCAAAAAAGTCGCCCCTGCATCATCATCCCCTGCTCAGCTCTCTCCAAAGTTCAATGCTCAATCCAAATTCAATGATGTTGGCGCGTTGGCTTTGGCTTTGTAGCTTTGGATTTTGGATTAGGAATTCCGTTCGATTTCAATTTGTTCGCTCGTTGTTCATTGAGAACCACAACAAACTGGTAAACACACGGCGCTAGCAAGAGATTGTATTTGTATACTTACCTATATTGAATTCGAAACTTGTATTTCTTGTAAGAGTCCAACGCTTATTGAAAAAACTACAATATACCTACAAACACAGCAGCCCATTTACACGGATCAAACCTTCGGAAAGCTAAAACCAATAAGTAAAATGTATTCGTATCGATATGTACTTCTCATATAATTATAATATTACCTATGTAGGTATGTATCTTTTTTGTACGTGTATGCAAATGCCTGACTGCATGGGTCAAAATGTTAAAGTTAAAATTGAAGAAGAGACGAGAAGAGGCCGACCGTGTAAAGTAAACCAAGGGTTATATAAGGATATTTTTCCTACGATAAATAATTGATGACTCAATGGAATGCAGTGCAGTGCAGTTCAGTGTGCAGTTAACAATACAATGAAATGCAATGCAGGGAAATGCAAGCCGTGTGTAGTAAGCACACTAGCAAAGTATTTTAATTTGAAGCTACAAACTTCAAAGAAGGAAGGAGATGCAAGTATCAGTAGCTTCTATACTAATATTATTATTATCATTACTATCGTAGCTGATAAAGTCTAGTATACAAATTAGAATACAGGGATTTTTGCATCATCTTTTTTCGACGGCCGTGACATGCTATTATAGATACGGTCCCGCTATCATCTATCATGGCTTTGCTTTGGTATAGAAGCTTAGTATGAAAAAAAAACTTGTAGCTACAGTACTACAGTACTAGAGTCACGCTTATTATAAAATATATAGTGAGAGAAAAAAATAAAATGAAACACAAGTCGGTTTCGGCTTTCGTCTTTGGCTTTGGCTTCTTCTCTGCTTTCTCAGCTCTTCTTCTCCAACAAAATAATACAATGGACTAACAAGTCAAGTTATAGAATCGAGAGAGAAAAAAAAAATTATATCGGCGTCTGACCCGCGTGTCGTACACTTTGTAAATATGCATGTAAATCTAATCTCTCTTTCTCTCTATATATAAAATAAAATCAAGTCAAGTTTATAAAGCCAAGCCAAGCCAGGCCATGTGAGTACTACTGGGACGGTTAAGGAGATGATGTCAATGTCAACATTTTATCACGAAACAATCTCACCTCTCGACTGGAATTAAACACGCAGATGAAATTCCAAGAGCCTGCCATCAACTTAACAATCAGCATCTCATGAACTGACTGAGAGCTGACTCAACTGACGAAGATACATATGTAGGTATATACAGTGAAGGTAATATAATAGGTATGTATATAGGCACGCAGATTGTTTATACATATATCTATATAGTAATGATAATGGTAGTAACTGTTGGACACTTTATATGCACACATTTATGTAATGTGTTATTAGCTCATCATATGGATTACATTCAGCAAAACAACGTGGTATTAAGTTACACCATTTACATACTACTTTTGTATGTAGGTAGTTTTTAAGCGACATTGCGTATGCCAAAATCTGAGGTGAGTTTACACAGATAAATTGACTTTTGTCGCTAATCGTTGAGCGTAAAGTTTGTAATATTTTAGATAGTGTAAGCTTGAAATTAGTTGCCTTGCAAAGTATCTACTACTTTGAATAATTCGTAACCATTCTGAAACCCCGTTGTTTTGAAAAAATCGCTTTTAAATAATACTGATTTTGAATATCTTATTCTTTTTAAACTTGGTTTTTAACCTTTTCGAAACGGTACTATATCTATGTAATTTTAAAGCTTTTTGAAAACTTCAATTTCTTGTTTTGAGCTTTTTGAAAGTGCTATTTACCAGGTTTAAACCTTTTTGAAAATGATGATTTCTAGTTTTAACCTTTTTTAAAGTGTTGGTTATACTTGTTTTGACCTTTTTGAAAGTGTTAATTTCTAGGCTTGACCTTTTTGAAAATGCCAATTTCTAGTTTTGACCGTCTTGAAATAAGTTAATTTGTAGAATGTGCATACGTGTAAAGCATTCATTCCCAAGGTTTCTCAGTTCCGAATGGGTTAAGGAATTTTGAGCTGTTTTAAAAAACAACATTTGAAATAGCGCCCATCTTAAAAGTAGAGTTTTTAAAAAACTTTCCATTTTTAAGAAGCAACACCGTACTTTAAATCGGTGATGGCCATCACATTGTATTGCATTCTGTTGCTTAGTCTGCCCCTATAGCAGAATTCAGCTACGATACTGGACTTTCAGTCCCAGCTCTATAGATCCAACTATAGCTCATAAAAATATCATGTCAGTCAGCATTTTAGCGTATGCCTCTGTACCTCTGTATACAAATCATCTGAAGAACAATTTTACGTAGTAGCAGTAGGAATAAAAAAAAGTACGTAAATAAAACTATGTAGCTGGTACTTTAGAACTACGGAGACAGACGAGGAACCCCTGGCTACTTAGAAATGTACGAGCACAATGTAACTTGTACATATGTATGTAAGTCTGGCATTTTGTAGAATCGGTGTGGGTATACTTACATAGCTACCTAGTTCTGGTCCTGATCTCATTACCGCTCATCTATTGTTCCGTCAAAATATCAAAAATCAAAAACTGGAAGGACAAAACAACTTTCCATCCCTCAGTCGACAAGTAACAGACAGCCAGTCTAATAAAAGAAAATGAGCGGGTGTGTGTCTGTGGTGGAGTAATACATAAATAATAAAATTGTGGATTGTACAGTTCTAGTGTGAGCATTTTAAATGCACATTTCAATCACGATATCACGATTACACTTTACACACTCATGCATCAAAAATCTCACAAGCATAAATATGTACACATATCTACGAAGAAAATTAGTAAAGCCCAATATAGAATGTAAAAGGAGAACGTAAATGTGTATTCCTTTGTTGCTAGTTTGGTAGTTGCTGTAAGGTTTCTTCCCTAATAGGAATGAAATGGTTAAAAAAGAGCTACAGCAGCCATCAACAGCTCAACAATTAATTACTTACAAAATTTAAAACCGTAACAATATACTTTACAGCACAGTACTAGTTACAATGTATTTAAAAGAGAAAATGAGAATGAAAATTAAAAAGTTATGCATTAGCGTGGAAAATACTTGTTTGAAAATTTCGAAAACAATTTAATTTTAAAATTTCGTACATGTTTCCATTTAGCATTCTTGTGCTAGTTTGAGTTTGAGACTTAAAACTTTAAAAAGTTGGTTATCCTTAACTTTAATCTGATGGAGAAAGAGATCAGTAAGGGACTGGAAATGTGAGAAAGTTGGAAGTTGGAAGTTCCATTTTGGTGAAAATTATTTGGTATTTGGAATTCATAAAGTTTTTAAAACTTTCCACTCCAACCTTATTTCCTTCGTAAGTATTCCATTATAATCATATCCATCGTTCATATTCATATCTTTTATATGCTCTCATTTTTAGTGACTATGCTTTAAAGTAGGAAAATAAGCCATCTTTTGATAAAGTTTCCTTCTCATGTACTATCCCTACATTCTTTTACTTGGTCTTGGTCATCACCCGTCAAATTTTAAGTTTTAAATTTCAAACACGTAAAAAAGATACGGAGGCCAAAAGTAGGGGAAGTGGCAGCTTCATTCCTTATCACTATATTTATCCTCGAGCCGTACAACTAAAGAAAGCAAGGAATGGTTTGACCAAAACAAATGCGAGTGACCGTTTCAATGTCTAATTTTGCAAACTCGATTGTTCAGCATCACATAGTACTGAAGGGCGAAGAATAAAATAGAATTTGAATTGTAAAAAATATTTGTGTTCTTTAACCTATTCGGAACAGGCAAACCATGAAAGCATGTTTTAAAAAAGCGTTTATACTACAAATAAACTTTTCAAAATGGTCAAAAATCTAGTATTTAGCATTTTCAAAAAGTGTCAAAGCTAGTAATTAACATTTTCAAAAAGTGTCAAAACTACGAAACAACATTTTCAAAAGTGTCAAAACTACAAAACAACATTTTCAAAAGTGTCAAAACTACAAAACAACATTTTCAAAAGTGTCAAAACTACGAAACAACATTTTCAAAAGTGTCAAAACTACGAAACAACATTTTCAAAATGTGTCAAAACTACGAAATAACATTTCCTAAAGTGCTAAAACTAGATATTTCCGTTTTGAAAAGGTTAAGTTTCGTTGATTCATCACAGATCTGCGTAATTACGGACGTGTTTTCATTAAAAAGCCACATTCTGTAATAGCTATCATTTCATTAAAAAAACAGCATTGATTTAATAGCATTTTGTTGCTTAAAAATCTGCGCTAATAATACATTTTGTAAGCCACGTTTTTCCTAAAAAGTTATACACTATATTGTGGCTTTGTTCTGGAAACAGCCTCTGCTCATTATCTCGTTTATTTACTTTTTATCCGAATTCGTAGGTTTATTTCTAACGGGAGTTGGAGACAATGACAGTCGACAGTCTCGACACTGCACCGCCTTCCTTAATCGCGAGTCCTGTAACATCTTCAATAAAAATAGAAAAAAAGAGACAAATTTAGCCGTAATAGTACATAATAGAGCTCCGCACTGACTTTGAGTCTGACTTCGCCTTCGACATCGTTAAGTTAATCCCCGCACAAAGACGAACTAACGATAAGGTAAATAATTATTAAGCTTGTCATAATGTATAGACGCCTTTTATCCGTTTTATAGTATATGTATATATGTAGCTAACTACCTTGGTATGTACGTAACCTAATCTGAGGCCAGGCCAGACAGTACACAACAACTAACTTTAATGCTTGTACCAGTCAGTCAACGTGCCAGCCAGCCATCGGACATGGACGCGGCCGGTCCTCAAAAGACTCGGAAAGGATCTTCTCCAGTAGTAGTGCGTGGGGCAAGTCCAGTATTACGTCGCAAACCAACTTTCAGAAAAGTAAATTTCTTTTTTTGGCTCTGTAACGGTGCTAAATATCATACTTTTGCAGTTTTGAAAACATGGATATGTGCTTTTTGCTTTTTTGAAATGGTGGGAATATTATGTTTTGTAGTTTTTGAAAAAGTGTGATTATCCCGTTTTGTAGTTTTTGAAAAGAGCAAATATCTCGTTTTGTAGTTTTTGAAAAAGAGCAAATATCACGTTTTGTAGTTTTTGAAAAAGAGCAAATATCACGTTTTGTAGTTTTTGAAAAAGAGCAAATATCCCGTTTTGTAGTTTTTGAAAAAGAGCAAATATCACGTTTTGTAGTTTTTGAAAAAGAGCAAATATCACGTTTTGTAGTTTTTGAAACGTAAATTGCGTGTTTTGCTCTTTTGAAAACTTTGATTTTAAATTGGACAGACTTTTCAATGTCTAATTTTAATGTTTTACATTTTTCAAAAGATCCTTTGACTGACCGTTGAATCAAGAGGCTTTATATTTGCGAGGCCCCTCAGAGAGGAAGGCAGAGCAGACAGATGAAGGAGAAAAGACGGATAATAAAAAGGCTTAAGCTCTGACCAAAGTGAAAAGAAACTTTATCACCCTATCATTTAAAATAATTCTTTCTAATTTAGCCAAGGAGCCCTGGTGGCCCTACAAACTACTATTTAGACTAAATTACAGCCTTTAGAGCTCTTTCCAAATTATATCGTCTATCTCTCCCCAAAAAACAACCTTTGTAGGATAACAAAGGAGACCAGCATCCCCCATCATAACACTACAAGTACATACACGTACAGTGCACAAACCCCTGCCAGTAAACCGGGCTGTACGTCATGGATTATTCCTACGTAATCATAATCCAGGTAGATTTACACAACGTCCTTCATCTCACACTACAGTTCAAGTCTAGCCGACGTAAAAAGCTAAAAACTTCCCTCTATGTACCACTTTTGTTTTATGACCTCTCATCACCAAAGCTCAACCAAGCCTACAAAGCCACACTATAGAAACCTATACATCCAAACATCCAACATCCCAACATTACAAAATCAAACATCCAATTCCATGTAATTCTAGTTCTACTTATTCAACACATCCGTCAAACTTTTTCTCAGCTTCTCAGATTTGATTTGATTTGATCTGATTTGATGAAGGCTGACGATGACGGCTGACGAGCGCGTTGTAAATCCCCTTCGTTTTACAATCACAATTACAATCACTGTCGGATTCCGATATCTGATGCCATTCATTGATTTGGACATGTTGATAGAATCAATGATAAGACAAATAGGTACACATCATGCATGAGCATGAGGCTCTTGCAAGTGAAAGGTTTACGTTTTTTTTATCAAAAAAATCCACAAAATTCCCCACAATACCCGTATTGTTCTGCACACTATATATTTTATATATTTTGTAAAGGAGTTAACCTTTTTCGCAACGGCAATGTACTTAGTTTTGAATGTTTTTGAAAACAGTAATTCCTAGTTTTGACCATTTTGAAAAAGTGTTATTTACTAGTTTTGACCGTTTTGAAAAAGTGATATTTTCTGAATTTGACCTTTTTGAAAAAGAGTTATTTACTAGTCTTGACCATTTTGAAAAAGTGTTATTTACTAGTTTTGACCATTTTGAAAACGTGGTATATTTACTAGTTTTGACCGTTTTGAAAAAGTGATATTTTCTGAATTTGACCTTTTTGAAAAAGATTTATTTACTAGTTTTGACCCTTTTGAAAAGTGTTATAGTTTTGACGGTTTTGAAAAAAGGTTATTTACTAGTTTTGACCATTTTGAAAAGGTTAATTTGTAGAATTAAACATTTTTGTAAAGTATTCTTTCCACTTTCCATGGTTACCTCGTTTCGAATAGGTTAAAGTTCCATAATTGGAGAGTGTGAGTGGAAATAGTGAAAAACTGAAAATACACTAGACAGTTTTCGTAAGACAAGATACCTATCCTATTATCGAAATAGAAATCTTCTCACAAGTCAACTTCTAAACAGTCTAGTCTGGTCAAGGCACACACACAGAGACACAAGTCAAGCGAAAACCACTTAAAGTGAGTCGGAGTTCATAATAAAGTCAGGTAATAATCTGTATGGGATAAAAATGGAGATGGGGCATAGGTGACCAAAACCAGGAAAGTCATATCTATGGTATTAGCCCTAGAATTGGAATCATCCAACTATTCAGTTATTCAGAGGAAATCTTAAGGAAGTCTCAAGTGCATCTTCCTCATCCTCAGATGTGACACTGACAAGCACACCAACCGTCCGTAACCCAAAAAAAAACCATGTGAAACTAAACTACAATAACTAGCCCACGTCACACACCAAAACCAAACCACATTATAACCTGTCTGGACTCGGGTCTCTGGTCTCTGGACACTGTGGATGTGGAAAGCATAGACGTATAGGTGTATAGGTACATACATAGACTTTTACGGGCAGTATACAGCACATGAGTCTCTTTTGACAAAACCAATGAGGCATAGCTTACTTGGGCTGGACATTTCTCTCTTTCCCTTCAAATAGAGAGTCCCATTAGAGATACATTATCTCATTCACGCTCTTTCAAGTCCACTTGTCGTTATTCCCTTCAAGTTCAACACCAACACAACGACCTTAAACCATACGCTATACATTACACAGGCCACCAAACGAGAGAACCAAACCATGCTTTTACTTCAACTACACTTTTACTATTAGCTGGCTATACGGGTAGTTATTATAGGGCACAGCCAGTCCCAGTTGACTTATTCCCTTTCTATATACATCTGTATAGACACAAGAGCACAGACATCTATTTCTCCAAATGGAGAGATTCGTCACCCACAACATGTATGAAAAGAAAAGTCTATTTTCGTCCCTGGATACTCAAAAGTAAATGGACGGAGCAGAGTTCTTTCACCGAGTTCAATATATCATGAGGGTCGCCAACGCAACGAGGGTAGCTCTGTAGCAGCCTCTGTAGTGTAAACGGTTAAAAGCATCATTTTTAGATAATTATATACACAGTGTCTGACTTGGTAGAGTGCTAGTTACTTTTTTAGCTTGGTTTATTTCATTTTGGCATCTTTTGAGAAGTTGGCAAGAATTTTTGAAGCCAAGGCATTACAAAAGTAAAGAAATGTAGGTCCCTACGTAACTATAATTATTACAAAATGTAAAATGCCTAATTAGAAGTACTTTGCTACAATGCGCAATGCAATAGTGTGAATGTCTACCGACAAATTGATAAATGTATGAAGCTAGGAATTAGGATGACGAATGACGGATGAAAAACGTCCAAGTTTAATACCCAGGCTTCATCTCCCACCATAAATAACGAAACCCAAAAGCTAGAGACCGACCCAAAGAAGGAGAGCGAAGCCGAGCGGATTCCATAATCTACGTGAACGTGATTTATTGGAATTAAAACGTGGCCGACACGGGGAAGTCAAGACGAAGGAAGGGAGGAAGTCAAGAAAACCTTGAGGAATTTAATGTGAGGAATTTCACTATGTATTCAGTGCAGATATAATTATATAAACACAAAACACAAATATGTATCTATGCTCAGGTTCTCTCCGTGACCTAAATTTCCAATTGGAAACAGATTACCAACTAATTGGGTATCTTTCTATGTATAAAGGCGCCACAGATACAAACTTTGTTCTCGTCTTCACAATTGATAAACATTTCAAACTAAACTCACGATCAATTCAACTTATTACGGATACATACATACATAGATGCGTAGCAGTGAGAGAGTTTTGTGTTTTGCTAAAGATAGTGTATTGCACGGAGAAAGTTTATACTAGTTGAGCAAAAGCTTCATTCACATTTGCAGATCGTGTTCCCCTGTTTCATCAGTAAAAGTCGGTGTTGGAAAGTTTTAGATCCAAATTAAGCTGTATTATGTGTACATGCTGATACATAGGGATGTAAGCTTTCAAAAGTATGTGCTTGAGCCTGCAATGTCTAAGTATTTGAGAAAGGGACAGAAAACAAAACAATAATTTAAGTCTTTGGGTCTGTCTAATAGTTAATAGTCGTAATGGTTCCGATGTGCCATTTAAATCACACTGATAAGCTAGCTCCTTGTCAAATGAATCAAGATGGATACGTCCCAAGGTGAGCTTAGTTACCTTCACCTTCCTTTATCTTCAACGGACCAAACCATGTCCTACTGCAAATTAGGCCTCACGGTTGCCTTTAATTGCTAGTAGGTTCCTTCCAGTTTTGGTGTAGTAATGCTTTTTACAATGCTTGCAAATACACACTTGATGCAGATTGTAACCTCATTTGTAATACAGAATCGCTTGACACAATCGACACCAGCTTAAGATATTCACTGTTCAAAAGAACACATTTTAACCTTTTCAAAACGGTATTATTTCTAGTTTTATGTCTTTTTAAGTGTTAATTTCTTGGTTTGACGTTTTTGGAAGTGTTAATTTCTTGTTTTGCATCTTTTTGAAAGTATTCATTTCTAGTTTTGAACTTTTTGAAAGTGTTATAATTTCTAATTTTAGCCTCTTTGAAAGTCTTAGTTTCTGGTTTTGACTGCTTTTGAAAATGTTATTTCTAGTTTTGACCATTTTGAAAAAGTCAATTTCTAGAAAAAGGAGTTTTTCTAAGGCATTTTTTCCATGGTTTCCCAGTTGGGAATAGGTTAAAAACTAATTGTGATGAACTTTTGAAAACGCTGGCCTTCAATAGACAGACAGAAAAGTGTCACGGAGGAAAATTGATATTCCATCTCAATTCACAATTATTTATTAGATTTTGGATTACATTGAAATTATGGCTGTAAATCACAAAATTTAAGTGAACCAACTTTTTTTGTGGGAAAAAATAAAAATTGAAACTCTCATGAAGAGCTGTGCTGTGGTCCTGTGGTTAGCTATACTTCCATGTGAATATTTTATGGATTCATTTCATCAAAGTTTTCAAGTTTTGTTCACCAAACCTAGATAGAATTAGAATCCCTTTTCTTTTTCTTTTTAGTAGAAAAATTATATTATTTTGACTTGACATAATCCCTAATATTTTCCAAAGTCAAAGTCAGTCAAGGGCTTAAAAGTCAGTTCAGGAACAGGAATTGACTTATTACCATGACTTGGACAGGCAGAAAGTAGCGTAATGTAGCATTATTGAGTGCCATAAATTGAGCCAAAATGAAAAGGGTAGCCTAGTATGTATACAACTGCTATATGCATATAAAGCATGACCGTTGCCGTTGACAGTGTCAAAGCAAATCAGAGGGAAAGTCTTTGCATGTGCTAAAAGCATAAAAATCTTACCATTTGTATTGCCAAAGGAGTTACTACTGATACCACCAGTATATGTATGTATGCACTATAGCCATATAGAAGCCCGGGTAGATTGTATGTAGTAAATACATATTATGTATTTGTTCAGTCTATGTACGTTCAATTTCAATTCGAATTTGTAGCTCTTGGCTTTGACTCCCCCGAATTGAAATAATAACAATAATATTTTACTACCCAGAACATAAAAATGTCATAATATTGGATTATTTGCAAGCTTCAAAATTACTATTTCTTCAGACTTTCCACGAGCTGACATTGACAGCTCTTTCTCACCACTCTTAGGCAACGTCTTTATATGTGCACATTCATATGTGTATAGGCATGCATTACAGAACTATACCAACATCCAAATTCCAAAACTTTGAATGTTTCACTGGGAATTTTGACTGGAGTAAATCTTACAACTATTTACACAGCTTCTGGCTTCTGGCTTTGGTAGGATTTGGATTGGAATTTGGCAGTGAGTAGAAAATAAATTAAAAAAAATTATTCCATGTAGATATGCGTTCATAAAAACCACTAATTTATTACTCATACGCTTTCAATGTAACATTCGTATGTATGGACCAAATAATAGGTAGGTAGTCTGTAAGTTTAAAGCTATAACTACCAGTACAGTATAGGTATAGCTATGATGATGAATCGTGTGTAGTTAGTAGGATACCTATTATAATCGTATAAATGAGAGAAGAGAATTGGAAGATTGGAAGTTGGAGCTCAGAGTGCATATTATCATCATAAAAGTTTTGATGTGTCAGACAGGCCAGGCAGGGAAGAAGAGAGCAGAGGGGGAGGCAAAGGTCCAAGCTGGATGATAATGGGAAGGTATTCTGGAGATAGCTGATGCGGAGTGTAAAGAATAGAGGAAGGAATGTGCCTCTCTCGTAATCATAGAATGGAAATGGAAGAAGCCAATAAAGTCGTGAGGACGCGGGCCACTCGTTTGATCTTCCTCTTTAGTCCTCATCATTTATCAGCTCCAAGATATTCCAACAAGTCCAGTCTATTTTGACTTTTGACTCATGTACATGGTTATAACTAGGTATAGAAGCTCCTTACTTTCCCATCTTTTAATGTAGAACAAGTGAGGGCAGGATTTCTAAACTATTTACTCAAAAAATGAATTCAAATTACGATTACGATCCTTGAATATTACTGGGAAGGCATTCTAGAGTAAATTCGTATCCGTACATTTTTAATTACTGTATTTGCATAATTGGCAATACATCTATGGATGCCCCGGCATTGTTGGCATGGCTTAATACTGGCTTATTGGTTATGAGAGCTAACAGTTGACAAGAATGATGCATGTATGATTTATGATTGTGAAATTTTGTTGCTAATAATTCTTATAGGTTGCCCGAATAACTTTAACTGCTATTTGAACTATTTACCTACCTATTTAGATACATACTTTGTTGAGCCGTTTTGATTGTATGTACAAAGGTGTCAACTGGCTGTACCTCAAAATCAAAACAATGAAAAGGGCAAATAAAAACAATGGAAGAACAACAATGAGATTTTGCTACAGCCACACGTTTTGCTATAAATTGCCCTGTCATGCCATCTACAATCCCTTACCGACAGCACTCGCAACAATTACACCTGGCAAACGTCCATTCTGAGTAGAAAATATAAACTACTGCTTCATACTAGTATTACTTTTGGCTTAAAGCTCTTTTCCAAGGACTAACAAATACATTTAAACTTTTTCATAAAAGGCAAAAAATGATATTAAAGCTCCGGGGAAATGCAAAACTTTGTAAATGCACCTTTTCCAAAACGACAAAGCGTTGCATTTGCATTCTAAAAGAAGCGTAAAAGATACTATTTTGATTTCGTCGAAAGGCAAAAACACCATATTTATGTTTTTAAAAAGAGTAAACGAACTTTTATAATTCAGCACTATAAACAAGACATTTTATTAAAAATAGCTAGGCTCTCCACCTAGTTTTCCTAAATATGACGTAATAACCGACCGGCCCTTTAAATAAGTCCAAACTATAATGAATGCCATCCTAACTTCAGCTCCTAGAACCAGACATGACACAATAATAATTGGATTGCGATTGCCGAGGTTTGGAGACAGAAATTCTAGACTACCTACCTTACCATTTGTTGAGTGGATATTTGAAGGAAATAAATGATAAGATAAAAAATAAGAATACGACTTTAATAGTGTGTTTGTTTGTGACAGGGCAGGTAGTGGTAGTGGGAATTAGGTTGAAATTGAAATTGAGATTGCAGTTGAAATGTTGGGAATATTTGAGGTCCTTCAGCGTAACTCCGGTCGGTCCTCCGGTCCCTTCAATCTTAAATGTGAAACGCCTTCAAAAAATCAACAACAACACACAAAAAAAAGAACCACCCGCCTTCAGAATTTTCGTCACAAATAATAAGATAAGACGAAAAGACCCACACTACGATTGACGATACGACGATCACCACTATAGTCTATATTTTACGTGTTATATATTAAGTATAAATTATGCATGCCTATATAGTGCATGCAAGTCTTTCCAAAAACTATCTTTATACGGGCCATCCATTTATTTGGTTAATGTTAATTCCATGCCCGTATCCATAAAATACTAATCAGCGCACTGTCAACATTATTAAGCCAATTCTTCGGTCAGGCTGGAGATTCTGTATGTACGAAGACTGTTCCGTATCTTATTGTCGAGATCGTGACTTAAGAAGCAATAAGTTCAACCGCAGTTGGAACAGCCAAATTCGTTAAATAGGTACATTTAAATAGTACATGCATCTTACATATTTATATACTAGTAGACACACGACTAAGTTTTTTAAGTAGAAAAGCGGGTACTTGGAAGGTTTTGGGCTTTAAAAAGAAATAAAATGCTGCATTTTATCGTTTTGAAATGCCTTGGTCCGATTTTCGGTCCCGTGCTTTTACAATATAAATTTAACCTATTCGCAAATGAGAAACCATGGAAAGAATGATTTACAAAAGTGATTTTTCTAGAAATTGACTTTTTCAAAACTGTCAAAACTAGAAATGAATATTTAAAAAGCATTATTACCCAGTAACTAATACTTTCAAAAAGGTTAAAACAGGATATTAACACTTTCAAAAAGGTCAAAACAATAAAGTAACATTTTCAAAAGGATGCAAAACAGGAAATTAACCTTTTCAAAAAGGTCAAAACAATAAAATTACATTTTCAAAAAGATGTAAAACAAGATAATCACACTTTCAGAAAGATGTAAAACTGGATACAACACCGTTTTGAAAAGGTTAAATCCACTTTGCTTCTTCCGTCACAGCAGATTTCCAGCACACGATATGCATTTTGTCGCCGTCGTTAAATAATGCTAAAGAAAGTGAACGTGCTCCCTTTTAGATGCACGTAGTTTAGTAGCCATTGTTTTTTGTTGCACATAATAATAGTAAGATTTTAATGCTAGCCCACTTACACATGTAGGTACATCCAGTCTCAATTTCTACTTGAGACATGAATGTACGTATGCACTTGAGATTTATTGTTGTTATCGTCCTGTTATCCCAAACACCACCAGCCACCAAAATGGGCTATCGGATTTTGTAAAGTAAACTTGCCTCTGCGGTTCTAATCTAATTTAAATGCAGGGAAGTTTTCATGAGGAAAGACCAGGAGCCAGAAATCAAGACAAAAGCGACTATGAAAGATACGACCGAAGCGGTTATCGCCCCAATATTGCTTCCAGCTCTTCCAGTTCTGCATTCTGCAGGACCTACTAAAGTCTGTTCTGAATGGGATCAATCAGAACTAAAGGACAGACACTAGTCGAACCCCTCAAAGAATAGTTGACGGGTAGGTCCGGGTCTGACGAAATTATTATTCACCGTATTATCCTCCTATCTGTCTTGGTCTCTTGCGATTGGCTTTTGCTCCGATGCACTTCTGACTCTATCGAAAATACAGTGCAATCTTAATGTGGTTGCTGTCCTCTATTACTGTCCTATGATACAGCTTCCACCAAAATGTAAATGAAGGATATGAATTCACTGAATTTAGATATACCGCAAGCAGAGGGAATTCAAAACTATATGTAATGCTGCTGGTTAACGATTCAGGATTTATTTAGTCCTTTGCTAACTTCCTCTGTCATCTGTGTGAGTCACTTATTTTACATTATGAAGCTTCTCTCCGTCAATCTGTAGACTTCAACTTCAACTACTAACCGTGTATTACAATCACAACAATGCAAATGCGACCAAATTGAAACGGAGTGTATTCCAAGAATTGTATTGGTATTCGATACCGATACCTGCTAATCGTCTCTAAAGAAGCGAAATGACCCAAATGTGTCGTTTTTTAAATATCATGACGTAGCACAAGCAACCATTTGTATTTGGTTCTGTAGGTGCTCACTGTTTAAAACCTGTTCTTCAAAAATATTGAAAAACGGGATTTGCATTTTTAAAAACTTGCAAATTAGGCCTGTGCACTTTTCAAAACTATACATCACCTTGTTTTTCGTTAACCTATTCGCAACTGACGAACCATGAATTTGTTTACACTGCTCTACTGCAAACTAGAAATTGACATTTTCCAAAAGCTCAAAACTATTATTATTATTTTCCCTGGGGCTCCGACACTTCCATGAAAGAAAGCTCGGAAGCTCAAAACTAGGAATTAACACTTTCAAAAAAGTCAAAACTAGAAATTAACACTTTCAAAAGAGTCAACACTAGAAATTAACACTTTCAAAAAAGTCAAAACTAGAAATTAACACTTTCAAAAAAGTCAAAACTAGAAATTAACACTTTTAAAAGCGTCAACACTAGAAATTAACACTTTCAAAAAAGTCAAAACTAGGAATTAACACTTTCAAAAGAGTCAACACTAGAAATTAACACTTTCAAAAAGGTCAAAACTAGAAATCAACACTTTCCAAAAGGTCTAAAACTAGTAATATTGCTGTTTCGAAAAGATTAATTTCTACAGCGTTCAATCAGTTATTTTGTGTTTTTTGGTAAACTTTCGCAAATGGCTCCTTTGCTGCTTCTGCGTCGATACTGTTATTTATCCCAGAGTTAGAATTTACAGAAAAAATCACTTAGCTGTACCTTGATTACAGTTACCCACATGGACATCATCTTACGTTTTCAATCAGTAGTGTGTCAGCTGTATATTCTGTAGCATGCGTTGGGCCTGTAATTATTTTTTATATTTTTTTGATACATGTAATATGATTTGGATTTGATTGCTCCTGCATTTTTTTCCTATCTCGGAGTCATTGTGACTGTGCTGGGGCCGTTGGGACTTTTGACAAGAGCTGCCCTGTCAATTGTCAATTGTCATGCCTAACGCCTCTGCCGCTTTATTACTCATGTCAACTTTTCTGCGACACATCACGTCTCGATGCTCTGGCAGTCTCACAGGCTTGACGTCTCTCAGTCGCTCCGCCGACAATATTGAGATTGGAGGGAACATTGGTTGAGAGACTCGCACATACATTAAGATCCTGTTTGACCAGTTTAATTTGAGATGTTCCGTTTCTGTACTGCTCCTGCCTGTCCTGGCCTGTCAATCGAAATCTCTTGATCTCCAGTGCATTGTGGCAGTGTTTACACAAGTGACTATGGACAAGGAATGAGGGCACCCTATTAAAGAAAAATAATATTATTCATATTCGTATCAAAAACCCAAAATCCAATTCCAAAGCCTACCAGTACCAGCAGCCACTGTACCGTAGTTCCAACCCCTTGCATTTTATTAATTTTATGTCAGTGCTGTCAAGGGAATGGGCGCTAGTTTTTTCAAACCGAAGTCTTATCAGCTGTTCCCGTTCAGCCTTAAAAGAAAACAGTGACACACCACTGTTTTCGGTCCCGTTTTGAACTGATGCACGTAATGCAGTCTAGAAATCTATTATTATCTTATATTTGGAGCAGCATTAGCATAAACAGGACCTGGACAGACGTAACATTTCAGAAATAGACAGTAGATTAGATGCATCCAAAACAAATAACATACCTATTTGATACAAATATTAACTTTTATTAGTTCCTTTTCGTTAACGGTAATATATCTAGTTTTACATCGTTTTGAAAATGATGATTTCTAGTTTTAAGAGGTTTGAAAATGTTTATTTCTAATTTTAACAGGTTTGAAAATGTTTATTTCTAATTTTAACAGGTTTGAAAATGTTTATTTCTAATTTTAACAGGTTTGAAAATGTTTATTTCTAGTTTTAACAGGTTTGAAAATGTTTATTTCTAGTTTAGACCTTTTTAAAAGTGTTTACTTATAATTTTGACCTTTTTGAAAATGTGTATTTCTAGTTTTGACCTTTTTGAAAGTGTTAGTTACTAGTTTTGAGTGTTTTTGAAAATGTTTGTTTGTAGTTTTGACCTTTTTGAAATGTTAGTTACTAGTTTTGAGTGTTTCTGAAAATGTGTAGGGTGAAGGCTCCTAACGGTGGTATGCTCCTAACTGTGGTACATTACAATAAATCACTGACATAGGTAATATTCACAGACAACACTGTATTTATTTGATAGAGGAAGCTTCAGAGTACCTTAGGTGTGACTTGTTTAAAAAAAGTTTGAAAAATCGTAATCTGGGAATATTGAGAACGAAGCGTATGATCAAACTGCGAAAACATGTTCGTTTTCTCCAGTTTGCAGGTTGACAGTGAC
>JAQFZC010000328.1:0-57657 GCA_034695205.1 Dicyrtoma fusca | reverse complement strand
AAAGTTTAGCATCATGGTGAGAATCATTTAAAAAACAATCCTAAGTAATTAAATTCATAATGCCAATATACTCTTCTGAGCCATCAAAGAGCATAAATTAACAGGGAACAAGCTTCTATTTCCTTCCTTCTCGTCCACGTCGGAAGTTTCAAATGTTGAATGTTCTCTGCCCTTTCGAGTAAGAAGCCCTCTGACCAAAGTTGTTTGACAAAGAGGATTTTTTCCCCCCGAGTTTAATTTTTCTTCATTTTGACTCGGTACAGGTAAACGATAAATTTTGGGATAATTTCACCCTCTACTGAGCTTTCGTACACATGTGGGGTTGCTTCTTTGGGATCATAGTTTAATCCTTTAAATTAATTATAATTACCTCCTTCAAAATGCTCCCGACATGTTTTTGTTCGGCTGCGGCGGAGCAATTAATAAGGGACCAAAAGCTTCCAATTACTTGAGTACATGTCGTGCCATGTTGTCGAGTTCCCTCCAGAGGAGACCAGCACAGCGTAGGAGAATATAGGTACACATAATTATGAAACACAATTTTAAAAAGTGGCTGTCCTCTCCCATTTTATCATAGCTAATTACTTAAAGTACCCAAACAGGAAAAAGGTGGTCCGTCTACGCATTAAAATCCTTTTAAGTACTGCAATAATTTTCTCCGGAATTCTTGCAAAGAGTTTGTCAGCTATTTACCATCTTATACAGAAAAATATCATAATTTATTGCTTTCAAAGTCATAAAGACCAGGCCATGTCATGGTTTATCTTTTCCCTTCAGCTCGTATTCTTCTTGAATTCCATATAGATTAGGCATTAACAGCGGAAGGTGTTTAGTATGTCTACCACTCTAATTCGTATTAAATGAAGCTGGGATGAAATTACCCATGTCCATGTACCTACCCAGAGATGTAGAAAAAATTAGCTCAGACTAAACTTAGCCGCTACTATACGCTACAGCCAAGTTTTGTTGAACAATTTGCGAAAGATAATATAATTATTATATATATGTATAGGTATCTTTGTTGTACTAGTTAAGTGATGATATTTTTGTGTTTCTTATTTTAAGGAGTAAAATAATTAAGTGTTAGTCTATATTACTCCATAATTATTATGGTAACAATTTTATTAAACCTGGAGTGTTTATTGTTTTCGTACTCTGAAGGGAAGGAAAGGGAGATGGCAACTGTAGATACTTGAACGGAAGCATGCAAAGGGTTTTCCTTGATAGACTTTGAACACAGAATAGGCTTGCTTTGATTAATTCGGAAGTATATTATTGCGTTGCTATTCTTTCGGTTTTTGACACTCTGTCACAATCTTCCAGCAGCTGTTCTGCTTCACTTCCGAGAATCGGACATAAATCACCCTTGATACCATGTTATCAACTGATTTTTTGAAGTTTGAAGGCATTTTCCTAGACACTTGAGCCCTAGGACGTACCCGGAACTCCCCTGGGTTCATATTCACATCTACGTCATTCCATACCTGCACCGAATATCCGTATAGTAGATTCCTAAGTGTAGAAGTTTGCTTTGATTTCAGTACTAAAACTGGCAGAAATAGTAAATTATTAATCAGCTGCATGCGATAGGAGCGCTAGCCATTTTTTCTAACCAAAAAATCAGTTTTAATCATAGGGTATATAATATACATATTCCTATGTATAATCTTGCTGAATCACAAAAAGCTTTTGTTTCTACTCCAAAGTGTACTTTATTCTTACTAAAAAGTTTTAAGAAGAAGAAGAAAGAAACTTTACTCCTTGACTTATGACTTCTACTACAATAGTATTTGACTTTGTAGCTGACAGTAAAAATATGCCTGTAGACATACCACTCACTGTACAATTTTGGAAGCTAGTGCTGACTTGGCTGCGCAGTTCACTGTCAATTTTATTCCTTATTTGGAACTTTTAGTTTTTCCATTGTCAACTCATGCCTTCCACAACTGCTGAAATGCCAAATCCAAAGGAGCCATTTGAAATATGGCAATGTCAGTGCCAAGCATACATACGTTATAGGTAGACTGCTTACAATGTTACAATGAATGAATTATTTTTCTTCGCTCTGATTTTTAAAAACTGACGATGAGTTGAGAGCAATAGTGAAGTAAAAATTATTTAAAACAGAATAAAGACGTATTTATGTACCTATATAAGAACCGTGCAGACCGGGCAATGGTAATTGTATGTTAAAGCTGGTAGACTAGGGTAATAGAGAGACTGACTTGACCAAACAAAGACTTTGAATGGCTTGGAATTGGCTTTTTAAATTGCTACTCGCACATACGTATGTACAAGTAGTTTTGTGATATGAAAAACTGAAATATTTTTTTCGCTGTAGTTTATTGCACTAAATCATTATTAGACCGTATTTTTACTGCAGTTTTAGTTTGAAAATGAGATGACGTAATAGTCTTAACGTACAGTACGGGGACCTAAATAGTTCACCTGTTTCTTGGTTCTAGGAAACCTTTTATAGTTACACTTGAAACTCGATGCAGATATACTTTCGAGTGGTTGTACTTCTGTATTTGTATCCATGGATATACCCATTGCTTTGGGATGAAATGCTCTATTCTTAATTTTAATATATAGAAGAGCAGTGAGCAGTATGATGGTTGCATAATGTATTATGATGATGTATTATAATAAATTGTGAAGAGCCACATACGCGAAGCATTTATGTAGGTAGTCAGGTAGGTAGGTACGTTTTGGGTTTGAGTAAAAAGAACAAACTATCCATAGATGTTCAGTGTTAAGGCTCGTTATTAATTGTAAATGTACGTCACACATAAACATGCTCCCCCGTATGTACACACAAACACACACACACATTATATAGTTTCTCCAGGAGCGTGTAGGTTTCAGTTTCTAATGAGAAGGGAAGACAATAATTATAATTAAGGAGTAAAAAAAATCGTTGTTTGAATAAATTAAAGCGAGACCCATTTTCTGTTTGTTCTCCTTGGAGGCGTGGTTGGAGGATCACGAAATCCTCATTAGCCTCAAAGATTTAATGCAATTAGCTCTTCAATTATCATCTGGCACCAGAAAAACTCTTAACCACCTTTATGTCCCTCCATTAGAAAGAAACCAAAACAGCTTAAGACGACCGGCCAAGAGCTCCCCTGCTTAATGGTTCATGAGCCATAGCCTTTACCGAAGGTACGCATATATCTTTCACTATCTGGCATTGCTATCTTTTTTCCTTATGTAATAATGCTTAAAAAATAATTACCTCCCTTTACGTATTGCTTCCATTTCCTTCCTTCCACACTGCACTACTGACTGCTCACTAGTCAGCCACAGTTCCCAACCAAAGCAATAAGGGAAGGCACTCAGCTAGTAGGAAAGCATCAGGGTTTTATTGAACTACAAATATTACGTACTTACGTATTGTAAGACAGTTCGCATTAGTCCAACCAATAAATGCTACATTTACAATTTTTTTTGCACCCACAATAATTCATCATAATAGGAATTTGACAATAGCAAAAATATTTACGAGTTTCTGTGCACTCATTAATTTCCTATCGAGTTCCCTTCCCGTATTTATGCGCATTGATGCAAAAGCACGTAAACACAATTTTATGTAAACTTTGCCGTCTTTGAATTCATTAGCTGGGGGAAAAGCCGTCTTTGAAATGTCAAATGGTAGGATTCGTCTGACGTAAACCTATTTTTTTATACAGTAAGTTTTTGTGATTCAGTTTGTTTTCCGTATACAATACACTGTCAAAGTCACAAAAATATAAAAATGTCTACTCATTATTTACAAATTGTTTCAGTAGGTACAACTCAAGGACTAGTTCTTGTCCCCTAAAAACTTAATGCTTGTAGGTCCCTATAATAGTAAGTATAACGCAGAGCATGGCATATTTCATTCAAAGATTTCCAAGCAATTTTCCTGAGACACTAGCAATTAATTAGGGGTTTGTACTACGCATACAATTAAAGGAACTTTCCCCTAAATGCTATATTATTACTTCATTAATACGAGATCCGAAAATGAAGGGGAACATTGATGTTGGCATTTGAATGTCAAATTTTACAAATTACTCAGAGAAATCCTTTTGTACTTCCAACACTTGTGGGTTATTTTCTTAGAAGTTAGTCTCATTAAGGGTGTACAGTACAAAGAATGCTGATATAGGTACTTTATTCTGTGCTGGTGCACTTAAGCTCCAGCTATTGAGCGGTAATTGGGATTTGATATACCTATAAAGATAGTTATTTTTTTAACGTTATATCCGAAAAGTTTTCAGGCGTGTGGGGTCGTTCTTTGGGCATTCATTTGACCGTGAATCTAGTAAATTCCATGCTCATATAAAAGTGCAAATGATCTTGTGACTTATGAATGAGTGCATTCCGTGGAGTTTAGTACTAATTGCAAGCTAACGTTGACTTGAAATCTCCTCAGAGTGTGAGAATCTGTCACCTGTCTGTCACCTCTGCAATTATCGAATTTTGACTTTAAAATATGCTTTCATTATCGATCTGTCTGTATCAATTGGTGGTGTGTGTGTGTGTGTGTAGTTTTTCACCAAGTTTGGTTTGAGTGTAGTGTGTCTGTCGCCCAAAGTCAGTTTAAATTCCTTCACAAACTCATTTACTATGCAGTTCAGGCATGTTCCTTAATAGTTTAAATACGATAAGTTCCTGTAGGAACGCACTTGTAATTATCAGACACATGGTATTCATTACTTCTTGTGTTGTCAAGCCTGAGCTAACTTGAGTCGAGTGCTTACTCTTAAGTCTACTAACTCTTTTTCTGCGTTAGCTTTTAAAGCTTTTATGATTGTGTAAAAAAAGTGTGTGGAGGCGATAATAATTTGAACTTAAACAGGCATCCAGGTAAACTCTTGTAGTGTAAGTACGTTATAATATTTAAATATGAGAACCATTCCAAGCAATTTGTACTTCTCATTGCCAGATAATATATTTTACCGCATTTCCGCGCACTCAGGAAATAAAGTGTTTGTTCGTTGTTCATTGACGAAAGGTTGTGTGTGTGTGTGTGTGTGTTTCAATTGGTGTACACACGGCAATTGAATCCACTCCAAACACCGTGCCGTCCGTCCAGCAGTCCCTGGGGCTACGGGATTCATTTTTATTGTTTTATAATTATATTGCAGTTACAACTTGCAGTAAATGTCACATCCTATGGTAGTTCCAAGGGCCCATAAAACGCTTATTTGATTGAATGAGACTGATTAAGTCGAGTTGGATAATGTGAATTCAAGGTAAATTGACTTTTTTTTAAAAAACAGAAAAAATTTGCTTGAGATAAAGAGTCTTAAGCTAAGTTAAGTTACCGTCATGTGAATTCTTTTTGATTACCATTAATTATTGACGGCAGTAATTAATTCATTCAGTTAGTTTTCCATAATCAAAGGTCATGGCAATGTGAGTATGTTGCTTTTTTTGTTCCTCTTTTATGAGTAATATCTGTATTTGCTTTGTAGCTGTAGTTCTCAATTTAATTTACGTTTTATTGTAGTGGTACTGAACTGTCGTGCCTTATGGATATGCTATGATATTTGAATTTTTCTTTCTCATTCTTGCCCTGATTGTGAGTTTCATTCAGTTTAAATTCAGTATACATACGCACGTGTTTAGGTTGCAACGGCGGCCGCAACGATATTATCGTATTTATATAAAATCTATAAAAAAAATATGCACTTGGTTGAACTTCGCATCTCCCACTGTTGACTGTGTTTTATGTATTTCTCAAGGCAAGGTGTAATGAACACTTGATGTCATAAAACGTAATAAAATTTATATTTTAACTTGTAAATGACCCAAAAAGTAGGAAAATGAATGATTTTACAGATTATCTAATGTAATGCATACATACATAGCACATACATAGTATGCGGTTTACATACAGGAAACGGACACTTTAAAATTGAATCAGTTCAAGAAGCCGTCCAGTGAATGGCCGTCTCAGAAATGCAAAAAATCCCTCTTGGGAAATGAGCCACCATTTATTAATAAAGCTACCTTAGGTAGCTACCTATAGAAATACAGAAGGTATGCCAATTGAGGATTGTGCAAGCAAGAAGTGTCTCTGATTGTCATAGGAAGAATTACAATAGAGACATTATATCTAGGAACGTTATAGCTATTATAGAAAGCGACGTGATATCATATTGTATATATAATGATTCTTAATAGGCTTTCCTACAGGCAGGCAAGTCTTCCAAGGCATGTACATAATGGTACCGACATAATATTTTGAATGAAAATTAAAGTTTGAGTCCGATGAAAAGAATAGGTAATCTAATCAACAGCAAAGAGAGCTAATTTCTTTTCGTTTTTCTTCTTGCACTAGATTAATAGATCTTCACAGGGGTACATACATAGTGGTAATTTAAATCCAGTTAAAATCTATCCATTTATGTGTACTACAAAGTGCAGGATAATTACCAAAGGACTATAGCTATAGCGATGATGCATGCGAGTTTGATTCGATGTAGCCATAGCCATAGCCATTTCAGCTCTATACTGATACTATATGTATGCTTACTAACCTAGGTATATGTCTCAATGACTAACTAAATTAGGCGTATAGGCACCTGTAAGAAAGAAATAATTGAACTGTGTAGCGGGGTGTTTTATCCTGTATATAATCATATTGTGTATTTTGATTCAGGGAATGAAGTCAGCAAAATTATAATTACAGCAATGAGCTGTCGATGGCTAAAAATTAACCGAGTCATCAACAGCTCATTAACTTGACTGTATGGGTAGTAGTATAAAGTAATATAGGTGTGTGTATCTATATGGTGGATGTACTATTTGGAGCTACCTACCTACCTACGTAGGTAAGTGCGAAGGTGGTGATTGGATTGAGCAAATTAGTTATCCCCTTTCAGCTTACTGGGTAGCGATTACGCAAAGCCATTTTGTTATTTATTTAGTGCTCTCTGTAAGTTGTAAATTGTACATAAAATATTGGAGGAAAACAAAGAAAAGTGCTTGGCTAATGTAATTACATTTTATTTGCTCGCTCGACTTTGACTTTCAAAAATGTAACAATGTAAAATTAAATCTGGTGTACCTGTATTCAAGTGTACATATATACCTATCCTGCTATGGTCTCTTAGTTACAATGTTGGATCGTAAAAGACGAGGAATCGA
The DNA here is from genome assembly GCA_034695205.1 of Dicyrtoma fusca. Lineage (NCBI taxonomy): Eukaryota > Metazoa > Arthropoda > Collembola > Symphypleona > Dicyrtomidae > Dicyrtoma > Dicyrtoma fusca. The sequence goes on along the minus strand of JAQFZC010000328.1, from coordinate 50,514 downwards.
TGCATTACTCTCCTGACAAGATAAAATTAGCTTGTCTTCATTGTTATTATCTTTATTATTTCAGAAAAAGTAATTACTTTTGTAGGGAAAAACTCTTCTCAACCATACCGTCTCGAGTTTAATGTGGATATAGATCTTTACATGTGCATATACCCTGTATATATATATATATCGATCAAGCTGTATCATACATTGTAATTAAATGTGTATTTAATTGCATATATCTTTCAACAGCTTTAAATTACATTTAAGTTTTGCATCGCACTTCATTTCAATAATTAATTGCTGCTTTCTTTATCTTTTTTAACTTGTAAGAAATTCAGGTCATCTTAAAGATCTATTCTTTCCTTCGCTTAAAGAGAAAATATAAGGGACTATATTTAAATTAGTCACTTTTTTTTATAGAAATTAATATCTTGTAATAAAATATGAAACCAAGTCAATTTTCTACTTCGGACTAATTTGAAACACGACTCTTTGCAATACTAAAAATGGATTGCAGGATGGCCGATTGCACTGAATGCTGGCGTGAAGTTTTTGTGCAGACAATGATAATTATGAGTCTACGTCAGTAATTTTTGCAATAGTTTTACTTCAAGTGCGACTGGGCGGCTGACGTAAGTAAGGTAGGTAGGTAGATGTTCAAGTTTTTTTCTTGACTTGTGGAGTGGAAAGGGGTATAGAGTTGAAGGAATCGATTATTATCTAATTAATTCGGAAAAAGGGCAAAACAGGAATAAACCTGATTGGGTTTTAAATATGATAACGTCTGAGTGTAAATGTATGTAAAGTGGAGTTGAAGCTGAACAAATAAAGCTGTAAATTGCGAATAGATGATCAAGGAAATTATGAAAACTAGTTATTTTTAACACGTAATTTCTGTTCATCGAATTGTAATGGTAAATAATTTTGTGAATAATAATGTATAGTCTCTGTCTGTAAAAAATAATTAGTTTCGAAAGAATGGAAATAATTATCTTATATAATATGGGTCTGGTGTGTCTGTTTGGAGTGGGAACTCTTGTATAAATTTCGTGTATAATTTAACTTTAGAACTATTTATTTAGAGAGTGGCAAACCTGAAAAATGCCAGCAGTTCAAGCGAGAACAATGAAAATTAACACCTCGTCTCACTGCAGATAATTTCCTCCCTTCAGTGCATACCACTGCATTGTGCCTTAATAGTTGACTCGTACACAGCTTCCCACTCTTCATTGGCCGTTAGCAAAAAACTTGAAGCCTATCATTACGAAATCAAATTAGCCTTCATTACAATAAAAACATTCAATAATCATCACAACAGTTTTGTCTTACAAGTCACTATGTGTCTACACGGAGTGCAGGTTTTGTGAAGGGAAATATTTAACGGTCGTGAGCTGGCACGTAGCATAATTACAAAAACACAAGGTTTGCACATTAAAATGGTTAAAAGGCAGACTCAGACCATTTCCTTCATAGAATAATCATAATCACATGCAGCTGGTATAAATATTTCAATTTTTATATTATTTTAAAAACAATTCCAAGTACCTACTTACCTTTATTTTTATAGTGTAGTTATTATTATTACACAAAATATTATTTATTAGCTGAACAAATTACATTTATTACATTGTGAGGAGACTATGCTCTCTACCTCCAAATGTGTTGTTTGTTCCTTCAATGGATTTAGTAAGGAACACGAAATCATTAGGAAATAAATCGATATTGGAAAAATACACAAGAATTCGTTGCCGGTTGTACCTGACTGAAGCTTCGTAAAATAATGATATGCAAGTAAATTTAAATTATTATAGTTGTTCATTGAAGAGAATTTAATTTTTCACTTCCATTCTTTAACATTCAAATAAGATGATGATTTTTATAAACGGTTATTCACAATTCAAGTTAATTATCGTGTTAGTGCTTTATCAATACCAATATTAAAACTACAATTTTGTAAAAGTATGAATGTAAACTAAAACTTTCAAAATGTCAAACAATGGCTATGTGAAACTATCTTAATCAATCGACAATTCTTAATTCCATTTAATTCCTATTCAAAAAATGAATGGGAGGCCGTCAACTGTCACTTTATATCCTTTGTATGTGTTAATTTTAGCATTATTAGGTAAGCCATCATCCAAGTTTCAAATGTTTTAAGATGCACTGAATTATAGTGAATTACTGTCAGAGCTAACGATTTAGAAAAACGATAGTGTATAATTAGCATTTAGCTATTGTTGGTTTAATGCCTTGGAGTTTATTGGCTGGATCAACCGGTAGAAGTGAAATTGCTGCAATATTTTAAACTTTTTTAGGAGATAAACATTGCTGCGGTGTACATACATACACGTATAATGTAGTACTAAGTACTAAAGCTAACAATAAATGAGCTCTTTATATGTAAAGTACCTACCTAATTTAATATGAGACTTCCAAACAATGGAAAAATGACTAAAAAATTAAAGATAATACAAAAATAAATGGTCTCCAGTGAGAGCTCAGTAACGAATATCCCAAAACAATAAGCGATTCTCTCGTTTTTTCCCTCAGTGTCTGTGGTAGCAGTAGTTAGTAGCATTTATTTGATGGGTAATGGTATGAGCGCACAGACAAAATGCAATTTTCAGCCCAAGAATCGTTTGTCAATAGAATCGACTCTGAGCTTAAAGATTCTCTGGGCGTTTGCCTTAAGAATGGTCCATGACTTGCATCTGGGGACACGTTTATCCTCACAACCGACACTCCATCCTAATGATAACCTATGCATTACAGACAGTTGCAGGTATACACTGGTAATTACTGTCATGCGGAGCTTGGACAGTTTATAAAATTATTGGAATGATCGTTAAAGCCATTGGAAGTGTACATAGGTAGGTCCCTATGTATGTATTCCTCTGTAGAATATACTAAGTGAAGATGTGAACGAAACCATGTCGATTATTGCTCAAAATTGATGTGGTTTCAAAGGAGAAGTCTGGAAATTAACCTTATTATTATGTGTGTAGTAGCTCACTAAGCTGTCCGGCGTACACCGAGAACGATGAAATCTCTGATCCGTTGTACAGATAATATAAGCGACTCAACACATCAGATGCTCCAAAAGTGTTTCTTGCGTAAAGATGCATAGCTTTAACGATCCTTGTAATGTCCTTTAAAAAGATTCGCTGTCGTACTGTGTACGTCGACTGCCGGGCCGCAGCAGATGTCCCTTGTTTTACAGTGTACATGGGAAGACTGTGTGTGTGTGTGTGTGTAGTGGATGTATTAACGTGTGTTCTGTAATCTAATACGTGTGAGTTTGGGTCTAATGAATCCTTGAGAAGGCAAATTTAATGCGGATAATATAGTTTCGATTTCCAAGAGTTTAGTATCTCATTATTGTATACAGAGATGTGGCAAGTGTTATTCAATTGTTGGACTCGGATTATATCTCTCTGTGCATAGACAGAAAGCCATTTTGACAGGGACAGACTCTTAAAAGTTTACTTGAAGATGCTTCAGAGAGAGCGCGGAGCGTAAGGAAGGAGCTGACAGCCGAAACGTGAAACCGCAGCAAATTGGATAAGGTGTAAAACAGATCCTGTAATCAAACTGAAATTATTACCCTGTGAATTTAGGAAGCAATAAATTTTCAAGGAAATCAGGAGGCAAATTTTTACCTCCTGCTCTGCTCCGTTCCTATAGATTATATTAGATTATGGAGAGACAAAAGTTATCGACGAATGCCAATTATTGGCTTCTCTACACGTAGGTATACAAGTATATACATACATATAAAGCGTGTAACTACTTTCCTTCATTCTGTCATTTTGTGATGGTTGAATTGCTCTCAGCAAATTTGATCCTTTTTTTTATGTTTGCCTTTTCAATGTTGTGTGTAAAGATGGTTTTTATTACATTATGGCAGAGGCTACCCCTCATGTACTGCAGTAGTGCTCTGCACAATAAGGAACAATTCCAATCTGTAATTTCCTATAATCAGTCAAATAATCTGATCATTTATTCAATGTGCTTTCTTTTTATTTTCATTTTGGACAGCCACGTAGAGGTCTGAGGAAATAAAATCCAATAGTCATGAATATTCCCAACTCGACTGAGCAGAGGAGACTCCTTTTGGTTGAAATTGACTCCTACCACAAGAATAAAACATTAATTTGAATTATGTAGCATCAGGGAAGTTTTGCCTAGCCACCATATAAATTGAGCCAACACTCTATCCTGCTTTGTGGCTCAAGTGGAATAATAATAATAATAGGAGGCAGTCATAATGGACAGTAATAAGGTCTAAAATATTCTACAGCACTTTCGTGATGTACAAAAAGCAAAAGTATCGTGTTATCTGGCATTAGGTATGTATATGTACCTATATACATACTTATTTCACACTTTTGCTCTCATTCTGGTTCTATGTACACACTGAGCTACTACCTAAAACGACTCACTGTTCAGTTTGGAGTTGAATGAATTGTTGAACTCAATAATGATTACCATCGGTTGGGTAGAGACTGCTCCTAGCTATAGGAGTAAATGAGCTATTTCTAATATAAATTTATTTGCTTAGGACGGACGCAAAGTTTTTTAGCACAGATGATACATAATTGCTCTGATCATTAAAGATAATGACTCAATTACACTCATTTAATTACAGTGTACAAGAATCATAAGTTGTTATTTTTCACGCTCTGCTTTCAGACGATATCCTCCATAGTCTCTCTCCCACCGATGCGATGACTGATCTTTTAATGTCTTAACTCTACAGTCAACAGTACCTACAATCCATAGAAACAGGTAACAGGTACTCCCTCGTGAGGCTTCCTACTAAATTATTGTACTACGAATCAATTCTTCTGGGCTCTCTATCATTCAAGGGTGAGATCTTTGGACGTGATTGTAATTGTGATTGTGAGTCCATAGACAAATTGTGATAGTATTATGATGTGATTATGGCGGAGCGTTAACCGCTCCTTGAAATCAATGATAGCTAGTACATAGTATCTATGGGAACGAGACGGTAGTTCTAAGCATAAGACTAATAATAAGGTACCTACCTACTATGTACCTCACAAACCAAACTAAAGGAGCTGCTGCTGGTATTGTTTTTGAAAAACAAACGAAAGGGATCTGCTCACAAATAAAATGACTAAAACTCAATGTGTAACTTGAGGTCGTGTCTTGATTATTTGGTGAACAAGGATTATGTACACGTCTTTAATGTGTAGGCAATAATGGTTTGATCATCAGATAAAGGAGGGTTGTGTGTGTTTGATATTGGGATTGGGATGATCATGGGATAGGGATTAATGGTGCTTAGCGGATATTAGCTATAAAACTATAAGACTATAGCTATGGACCCACTAAGGGAAGAGGTATTATACCTATACATACATATACACCTTCGGAGTGAGGTAAAGATTAGAGGTAAAAAGATTGTCTGATTATAATGTTGGTTCTTCACTTCTTCCTCGGAGGTTTACTCACAAATTTATAAAAATGGTTTCAACTTAAGTAGGTTTGGCTCCAAGGATTCATTATCTTTGGCAGGAGTTTTCAGTTTTCTCAGAGAGCATTGGAATACATCCTGCTAGAGTTTATTTAGCAGAAACAATTTTTAGAGCTAATCGTGAGCCACATTACAGAGTATAATAGGATGTTGAACAGAGAACCAAGAAAGAAAGAAGAAAAAACATGAGCGTCGAAAGGAAGTGGTTAAAGTGTGACCGCGCATCACCGAGGCACATGCTCTTTAATCCATACGCCGTGAAAATAATCTGTTGTGCCGAAACCTCGCCTTTTTTTAACCCCGCATCTCCATTTATTTTGTACATAAAAACTTTTTTTTTGTTTTTTTACACTTTTCCATGTTTCACCGAACGTTCCCATTTTCCATTTTAAACACTATACTAATTTTATAAGGCTTTCCATCATTCCATCCGTTTCACTCGTCTTGCTTTTGATCCTTCAATAATATTTCAAAGAAAGTATGTAGGTATCCTCAATCTCCTCTGTTTTTTTTGCCTTCATTTAAGATCCTTGCATAATGTAGTATCTATTTCCTTTCCGTACAAAAGTACCTATATGTGTACATATACCTATAGTCTGTGTATTTCGTAAATTCACATATTATGAGATAATGTAATTTAATTATGAAGGATTAAAATCGTGTTGCATGGTGGTTGGCGCTGCGCTGCGATGGCTAGTGCAGTTTTTGTATAATTACGACTTAATGAGATATTATTTATTGACCTTCACTAACTAATGTTGTAGGTATACCTAAGTGGAAGGGTAAGACGGAAGTCTTCCTTAATTACAACTGGCTACGTAGTTAGAATGTATTTTTAACTAGTTTAATCATGATGACTAATTAGTTACAGATCAGAAGTTGGCAGTAGTGACTAAATTCTCGTTCTTTTTCATTTATGTACGTACAGATTCGAATGAAAAGAGGATTTTAAAAAACGGAAGACCGGCGGAATCTAAGTATCCCATTCGTTTCCCTCCTGATCATGACAACTCTGAGAGGATACAGTCTACGAACGGATTAGGATCTAGAGATGTGCATGGAGCACAAATGACTGAGTCAAATTCTCGAGCGGATGGACCGTCAGAGGTGGAAGAAGAAGGCTCTTCAAAGAGCGGCTCGATGCGTGATATGATGGAGATGGAGAGAGATGAGGATCTCCGGGATAATCTGTCCGATGAAAATGAGTCGGAAATAGGTCTGGATGATGCTCCGATGAAGAGAAAACAAAGGCGATATCGAACTACATTCTCAAGTTATCAATTAGAGGAGCTAGAAAAGGCTTTTTCTCGAACTCATTACCCCGACGTCTTTACCAGGTACACGATTCTTCAGATAAGTTGCAATAGTACCTATCTAGTAAAACAAACAATTCTGTTCAAAACTCAAATACAAGGAGAAGTACTGATTAACCATTTCATCCCACTTCCATTAGGTGTATGTGTAGAAGATGTATTTTTAGTTTACAAACAACAAACAAATTTTAACCTCATTCAAAATCTTTTTATTATACTTGCCAAGCCCACTGACACGTCAGGACGAAGATGCGATGTGAAGGAGCAAATTAAAGGATATGATGTGTTTTATTTAAAGATCATATCTTCTTTTTATTTTCTGGAGAATGAAGTAATCGAGAATCCAGATAGCATTGGCTATATTAAGGGGAAATCGAAGGAAAGACGAGGCCAAAGGCTAAATTAATTAAGTTAAAAAATATGTTCCACAGCAGGAGACTGAGCATTTACAGTTGAGGAAGACGCAGAAGGATGATAAGAGAAAATAGGAACTGCCAGAGAGAGGAAAAAAGAAATAAATGAAAATCAGGGAGAATCGGGGAAAACAAAGGGAGGAGGTGCGGTCAGAGACAACAGTGAAGTATTTACGCAAGTAGAAAAAAGCGGATCGACAAAGTCGGCAAGCAACATGGAGTCTTTACAGGGTGCTAGAAAACAAACCGTTGGCGGTTGGCGCCTCCTCGCTTTTTCTTGTTCTGTAATTGCACTTGTTCAAGTTGTTCTGTGGTGACTGAAATAATCCTATTAAAAGAATCCCTGCTCTTCAGTACTTTTATGATTATGATTATATAATCAAGCAGACCATCTACCATCTTTGCTCTCCTTTGGAAAGTACAGATCGGATTTTTTTTGTATTCTTATTTTAGTCATTCACTGGTCACTTTTTTGATTTATGCCCAATGCTTAACTGTAATTCCGTTAATCAAGTTTACATTGATTTTTTGTTTTTCAATATTCAGTATGCAGACCTAGGTACTTATATGAATACACTTGTAGTGGTCAGGTAGGCAAGTACTTAGGTTATGTAGCTGTTATTCCGTTTATTTTGCACCGACCGACCGTACAATTAGAAAGAGGAAAACTCAACTTATATTTACTAGAACCGTTGTCAGTTAATTACATTTCGCTCTCTATGCCGTTCCGTTGCGTTGTCATTTGCTCGTAATATCTGTCTGAAGTATATATGAGGAACAAAAGGCAAGGTCAGAATAACACCTTGCCTGTAACCCTCCAACTGAGCGAGTACCTGGAATCAGCAACTGCATTACTTTACTCTCTCTCGTCCATTGTTTTTCTCCATGTAAATGGAAATGGCCAATGTCCACCAAACGTCGGCCTTTATTTGACTTTCGCTGTCTACTCATTACACGTCCAGGCTACTCTCGTTCCAAAACTCAATTTCCCTTCGTCGGTCATCTTCTTACAGGGTTTTCTTTGAAAATTTCTTTTCCCCCGCGCTGTGAGTCATATTACGTACATACTCGTATCTCCTTCTATATATTGTATTTATCAAACTCAGTCCCAAATAAATCTTCGGGTCTGTTGATATCGAACATAAAACCATAGCCGAATGTGTAACAGATGTAAACCAACAACCAACCCCCCAGTAGAGTTATGTAATCATGGAACGCTTACTATAGATGCCGGCGGCCTTGTGTGCGCGTATAAGGATGTGAATATTAGTGGAGGAACTTACTTTATGTGTAGGTACATGTAGGTACATACATAACTTAAAGGCATGAGGGGCTCAGTGATAAAGCCACAGATCGAATTTTGATTAATGCTTTATTCCTTAATTATGAATTGTTTGTTTTACTATAACTATAATGGTATATATATATGTATGTATATTTATTTATGTATATAATGGACAGAGGAAAAAATGATCCAGTGGTGATTTATGTTGGTACGAGGTAAACCACGATAAATATTTATTTGTGTTAATGTTCTATATTTTAGGGAGGAATTGGCGATGAAGATCGGACTGACAGAAGCCAGAATACAAGTAAGTGTAAAATAATCAATGGATTGAGCGTAAGACTATCCGGTTTCCGTTTCTAATAGCCTGTAATCTCTCATGACGCCTGGCAGACACTTTTTAATCTATCTCCACTCTTCAGGAACATTAGTTTTAGTACAAGTTAAACCGTTCCCCTCCAAGATGCTATAAGTGCTTGTTTACTATTGTATCCTTACTACGTGTGAGTACTTCAATCACAATTTTTTCTAGCTTTGTACACGTCCTTCTATTAGCTCTTGCCTTCTTTCCTTCAACTATCTCTCTCTTTCTGTTTTTCTGCCCTGGTCCTGGTCCTGCCTGGTCCAGATAGTAAATTGAAAGTGAAAAAAAAGATTACAGCTATAAACCCCCGTTCTAGTTTTAGGGTAGACCAAAGCTAACTTTTGATTTTCAAAGGGTAGAAAATTATGACTGGGATGCGAAGGGTATTTATGCAAGAGGGTGGTCTTAAATCATTCATCTCGTTTGCTCCTCTCAGATCCTCTTATTATGTGTTAACACGTGAATAAGGTTAGAAGAAGAAAAAAAAACAAAAAAATAAATTTCTAAACATTTGATTGTTCTCATTCTCACAACCACAATACAGAGCACACACCACTATAGAGGAGATTTCAAATTAAATTTTCAAAAGTTGACTGTGTCTACATGACCAATGTACATACATAGATACACCCCGTGTATTGGCGAGACTTGTTACTACAGATTTCTTTCTGTGCTAGTCCACGAGTAAACCTGACGAGTACCGTATTAATTTGATTGGTTGAGAAAGAGGGGAAAAAAGCTCGTTACTTATTACTGGTAATGGATAAGAGATAGAAACATTTATTGTCTCGTACGTTTTGTCGAATTTTCCTTTAATTCGCTGTTGGATGGTCTGCTCTCACACACAGACACAAAAAAATACGAATGCGTAATGTCTCTCTGGTACATTATGAAGGGTAACATATTTAAATGCACATAGATTAAACTAGGGTTACCTCTTGGCTGGAAAGGTTAGTCCGTGTCCGTCGCGTATAGCGGAACTAGACACTAGGCTAGGTGAGCTGTAGTGAGTCCATAGCACAATTTTTGATGCAGTTTAGTCCATCCAAGAGGGTTTTTGTTACAAATACATAACTCCTGAGTGGATGTATCCGGGATTGTTTGTAGCTATACAAGAAAAGGTATTGCACATAGAGCGAAGGAAGCAGAGTAGTAAGGATGTTATTTCTTTTTTGTTTTGTGATGCAGTACGCAAGGAAGATTATAGATGGATGGTCTTTAATGTAATAAACTAATGCAAATTCAATCATGAGGAAAATAATTGGGAGAAGATATACGGCATTGCGTGCTTCTTACGACCCATCGGGGGGTCCACAACCTCTTCGTTATTACCCACTTCTTCTTCCTATGGTTAATTTTATCATGACAGTTTGTATAATAACTCCTCTTTCTCTCGAATCCTTATTCTGTCTTGTCCGATATAACTTCACAGACACTTTGAAGCAGCACAGAAATAACGTTGAGACAAAGGTATACAGGCATGTACCTACTTTAAATTTTTTTATTTTTACTATTCAGTCCAAGAGTATGTAAGTATGTAGGTGGATACAGTGAAACGTCTTCTCTTAGAGTATATAACGTATGGTGAGAGCATTTGCAAGAGAATATAGCTTCAAATCTTTACTTTTATACTTAAGGTTATTGTACATCTAACCTTATCGCACAAAATTACGGAATTAATCACATAGATGATGAGTTGGACGGAGTTCGAGATGAAGAACTCTGGGATTGAAGGTAGGACGAGACCCCAAAAAGTCCGAACCAGGACCCAAAAGATACTGTTTTATTATTCTTGTGATCCTAAAAATATTAAATGGGAACTCACTTGTTTAAAAATTTATGTAGTCATTATTTTTTCAACTCTTTTCCTAGAATTATTTATTGTGTATAATATTAAATTAAGATTATTTCAGCCTTCAATTATCTCCTAGTTTTTATTGGACAGCAGCTAGGTTGACGTGTTGGGAAATGTGAAGGATGCTGCTTCACATGCGTATACATACTTACTCTGTGTATTGTCTGTGTACCTATGTTGGAAATTACTTTTTTTGAAATATACTTTTTTTTCGTTTCCACTTTCGTGTATGCATGATCAATAAATATTTTTACTTGTCTCATTTTTTATTTGACTTGGTAGGGGGAATAACAGATTATATTAATGAGGGAATTTATGTAACCGCCTTAATTAAAGGCGATGGTCAAAAGTAAACAGAAATTAAGTTGCTGGGATGCTCCACATAAGACTTACATACTACAAGAAGTGGTACGTATACATTTTAAAACTTTTTCAGGGATACATAAAAAAACAAACAGACTACCAGACTACTTTAAGCAGCACATCTGCTCGAACGTCGTGCCTTCCAATACCAAATAGTAATGCTAATGCACATTTAACAGTAGCAGCTCTTACAGGAGAGCCGTACTTACATACCAGTATACCTTTGCTGATTGGAAAGCTGTAAGCAGCCCAACTTTTCGAATACAGCCATAAGCTTTTAAATACTAAAGTCAAGGAATTCGTAATCTTTAAAGGAATTTAAATTCCAATAATGTTAGTCGACAGTGCAGTGTATGTAGACGCTTGAACGGGAGAGGGTGCCATGAAAGTGAGGTAATTACGTTTGTATTTACCTACGATTGTGCTCACTACCTCTAACTTAAAGATTTGATACATGCCTCTCTCTCTCTCTTTAATATCGCATGACGTACAATTACTCCACCGTCTATTACAGTATAGGAAAAAATCCTCCCTATAACTATTCTATTATATGGAATTTCATTTTAGTCACTCTTTCTAAATGGAACAAGCAATTGGGCTTAATTACATAGCCATGTTTTACCGATAAGGCTAATTGGTTATAGATAGTTACATTCATTGACAATGCATTCAACATTTTCCGACAGAAAGCCCAGGCTCCAGTCCAGTCCACAAGTCCAAGTCAAACTAGTCGTCGCCTTCAGTATTCCACTAGAACTGTTGGGCTTCGTCACATTATAATGCATACAGAGCGTCTCTCTTGCAGATGCCATGGCGATCCACGTTTAAAGGGATGTCTTTCTGTGTAGGAAGGTATACAAGAAAGTATCACATCATCGCGGTGCGAGCCCGTCTGAGCATCTCCTTATATACGAAACTAGTCTGTACTCTGTACTCTGTCGCTATAGCGTAAGAAAAAGGTCATACTCTTTCTTATCTGGACGTATATATGTATATGTAATCCTCACAGACTGATGGCAGACGTAGATATTTCCCTTTAGGTTTGACTTATCCAAGACAATTGGTTTTATGATCTTGGATAAAAACAGTCTGCGTGAGAGTTGCATGAACCTTTTATTATTTTATCTGTAATGCAAATATAAACATGGAATCCACAACCACAATAAAAATTAGAAGCAAATAAACAACCGCTAGAGCAATGAAAGAGTATGGGAATGCAGTTCCATTCCATTGAATTGGGCATTATTTCGGCTGCAAATTTTCCCTATGAGCGCCTATCTCTTCGGAAAAAATTATAGATCTATCAATGTTTTTTTCTTTATTTTATATATTTTCATGCGGTGTAACTATTTCCTTATTAATACGTATTGCCAGTATCGTCTACTGTGATATGTATAAATAGCCGAAGTGCGAATTCATAATGACTGTTAATAGTGTAATAAAAGCCAGCAGTGACCAAATGTAGGTAAATAGACAAGTCTCAATGGGAAAGGAGTAGGGAAGCAGGGAAGAAAGAAGAAAAGTTTAGTTTGCATTAACACTTAATGAAAATGAATGTCCCCTGGATTCCTGCTGGCGCGTATCGAGAGTGTGCTTTCATTTAGGCACTAATCTATTTGAATTAGGTAGGTAAGTGCTGGATTTGCCGCCAAACTTAAGTAAAATATCTTTCGGGCTTGAATTTCAAGAGTTTTATTGTAGATGCTTAATGAAAAACTAGGGACAGATATAGCAGTAGTAGTACATATACATACATAGTGAAGCTTTCAAAAATTAGAAAAAAAGTACACAAATGGGAAGAAGAGGTCGCATATATCTGACCGTTTGTTGACATAGGTATGTAGGTGGGTACATAGTAACGTCTAGGAAGAAAGGTAAGCCAGGGAAGTAATACCTACGCCTCACTCTTGGAGACATTGGTCGATAAAAATTTACAACTCCCTTGTGATGAGACTGACTCTATGAATTCTGCTCTGCCTCGTTCTTCCTTAATGGTCCGTTCTGATAATGGTAATGGAAAATATAATGGTGGTGAAAAGTATCAACTCTAAATTCTTTTTATGCATACATTGAGGGAAAAGTATTTTATGTGAGTGTTGATTGTTTCTTAGTTTTGGTTTTGAGAGACAGAGAGAGACTTTATACCTATACCTAGGTATGCTTCTTTCCTGCCCTGTCTCTTCCACCATCCTTCCGACAATCCGACCAGCTCAGCTCATTGTCAGACATGGTCTGGCATGGCAGGGCATGGATGTCCGCACATAAGGCATCCTCCATAAAAACTTTTTAGAAATCACCTCACCCCTTCTTATAATAAAAATACATTTTTAACTGTTTTTTAACTGATACAGATGGAACAGAAATGCCTCTCGTCATCAACCAACTTCTTACGAGTGCGATTAGCTCAAGAGGCAGAGAGCATTCGTTCAACGTAATATAATGCCTACTGCCGTCTGAGATAAGATTATTGTATTATGGAATGACTGGAGCCGATGAAGTAAAAATAAATAAGTGTGTCAGATAGGAGGGAATATTATTTGATTTAGCTTTTAGAGATTTCATGGTCCTTATTTTATCATGGATTTTACGTACGCCATTCAAATCCAAATTATCAATCGTCCCCTTTAATAGGCTACGATTGTAATATGGACATTAGAGTTCCGTCGGATGGGTCGGTACATACATTTCAGACGGGGAACATTTGGCTGGTGCTGGTGTGCTTAAAAGTCTGAGTGCCTTCTTGTACTGATCTTATGCGGAGGTGCCTGGGCTTTCGAGTGTTTCTAGTAATTACAAAAAAATTACGCAATCATTTACACAAAATGAAAGCTGTGGTCCATGTAAATGACCTAGTTTATTACCGTCCCCCGCCTAACGGCAAATTCAATATAGGCACAGTATAACTTGTGACTTGTAGTGCGTTTTAATTAGCACAGGACAAGAATACATACAAATATAAGATAGCATGCCATAGCTTCTTGTATGATAATTTAAAAAACTGCTTAATATCACGGTCAAAAAATTAGGACTCAAACTTGGCCAGATTTCGTGTGTGCAATAAACTGCTTATCTAAATACCTTACGTATAAATCATTTTCTGCTCATTTCCATTCAACGCAAAGGAAGTCCAGAAGCTAGTAGATTAACAGGCTGAAGGAATTCATTAACAATAAATTTCACTATAAATTATTGATGCTTTTCAAATTTTGATCATTCAATTATTTTAGGAATCAAAAACTTAGGTAGGTGGATACATAATTTAATTAGGAAATCATGGAAATGAGGAAGTGGGAGTTGAGCACAAACGGTATAGTGCTGAGTGCAGTGCTTTAAAGGTCTGTCAGCCAGTGTGTGCTGGTCTGTATAAGTAAGTTTCTTACGCACAAGATATAGTGGCTTTCTATGTATGTATGTACGTAGAAGGTGACGAGGTGCCTACATGTTGAGTGTGCATGGGTATAAATCCTGGATGGAAAAAGCCTGGCGATATTTCGAGTGCCCATGGAAGTTATTTACTCTCAGCTTTTAATTTGTAACGCAGAGGGGGGTTACTCATAAAACAAAACGGTTGTATCCTATTATTACATTCATCACCAGTGATAACAACAGGACGAGGGCACCATGAGAAAATCATTTTAACTCCTGCTTCAGTCTTGATCTTGACTCTAGCTTAAAAAGAAATCTAACTTAAATCTTCATGTGTAATCTCTTTTTTGGGGATTCAGTTGTTGTCCATGCTGAGGCAGCCGTAGTAGCATCGTAGACGCTACCGCTCTGTATCGCCATAGTACACATGTAGACAGACAGCTGCCTAGATCCATATACCTATCTATATACATATATCTCAATTTCTATAAGGATAGGATATGCCTTCGATTTTTATTGCGCAAAATTGACCTGGGACCCTTTCCTTGAAGTTCTCCAGCCTGAGCTCCTTCTCTAGAAAATCTTGATGTGGCCAACCATGTAATAAAACAGAAACTGGTTGCTTTAACTAGGAAATTACAGCTTCAATTTCAAATTTGCAAGTTTATATCAAAATTATTACTGGGCTTTCCATCCATACTGCTCATGCTACAATAAAAGGAAATATATTCCTGCCTTTTTTACCTTAAATATATTTAAAGGGAATAAAAAGATTTTTATCCATTTGCCAGATCAGAACAGTTTTAATTTATAGTTTAAAATTTTATTCACCTGGGCTGCTCCATGAATAATTGAATTATCCATCGCATATTTTTGTTACTGGCAACCTTTTCTTTCTTTGCAGTCTGTTTTTTGGAACTCGTCCGCATATTATTTGATTGCATGGTTTTGCATTTATAAAATCGGCCATTCAACCGACAAAAACCACATTTTGTGAGCATTTTATTCTGTGTACACAAAAAACATAGTTAATTACGTATCCAGGTTAAAAGAAATTAGAAAGGTAGGAAAGCTCATGCTCATGCCTTTAATTGAAAAATCGTGTACGTATACATACGTATCCTGAATCCAAAAACCAGACACTTTTGGTTTTTGGATTAAATTCTATTACAATAGACCTAAAATTCATTTTTAAAATGAGCTTATTTCATGCATTATAATAATTATACCTAGTTAGTATTTCAAATAAAAGTTGGGCCGTACTTCTTGTGGGCAACAGCCTCTACTACAGTCTACAGTATTCGAAAATTCAAGCCTTTAAAAAGTACAGGTTGGACTTTTCATGTAAAAAGAACGGCAAAAAGCAAGGCATCTTACAGTCTCTGTTTTTTCTAGATTGTGTCAGAGATAATGATTTCTTGTAGCTGATTAAGAGTTGTGAACTACGGACATGAATTCGTCCGGCACCGGCACCTCTACCTGGGTAGGTGCTTGCAATTAAAAAATATGTTCTCCACACTGCCACTTCCTATGACTTGTAGTCTGAAAAGTTGAAGAAATCAAAAAATGTATATACGACTAGTAGTCCTACCCCTTTGAACTTTTAAGTACACGTCTAGCCGCTCCCGCAACGCCAATAGTGCAACTAATTGAATAGTCGGTACAAAACATTACAATTAAGGTAACATGGGTAAATTATCATTAGGTTTAATAGAAAACAAAGGTTGGAAATGATAGGGGAAAATAATGAGGATTTGTAAGTTACTGATTATAGAGCCTGATACGGGGCTGTAGTGAGTCCAAGTCGGAGCGAGAGCGTGCTGTTAGTAATCGTAAAAGTCAGACAGATCGACTACTACTGCAGGACTGGATGTGAGTTGTGTGTATTAAATCTATTGAGGTGTTCGGAGTCGAGCAAAGTTGAAAATTGAGATATTGCATGCTTGCTATTCTATTTGCAATTTGTGAGAGGGATTGGCGAGGGTGGACGTACACGTAATCGTTAATAGTATTACCAAAGTATAAATATAATGATTATCCGGGCTTAGAAGTTAGCCAAGCATGTGAGAGATCTTTGTCAGTTCCGACGGAATATTAATGTAATTCCCTCAGCCAGAAAATATTTAAGAGAGTATACAATCCTGACAGGGAAACACCAGTAGAACAACTACAATTTATTCAGTTTCAAATCATTTCTAGCTTTAGATTTGCCTTCGTAGTTTCCCCCTTACTTTTTTTTCTGTTCATATACTATATGACGTTTTTTTCTTAAGGCATCTAAATTAATTTAGGTTATAACTCTTAAGCTTTGTGAGAAGTTGCTATGAGAAGTAAGCGTGTTGGGTAAATTCGTATGATGTAGATTAGAGCGTATGGATTCCCTTGCTCTTGATAAGGATGTAATAATCGTAATTAGGTGGTTTTGATACGGCAAACACATGAAGTGGTGCTGTTGTTTTGCTGGCATTAACAAACTGGAAGAAAGTCTGCGGGCCGTTCAAGTTGCGACGGTCGACGGTTTTTTCTCCAACATATATGTATGCATTATACCCACAATCCTTTGTAGAACTTAATTTACCTTATAGGAGAGGGGCATTAGGCTGGATTCTAGTGTTTTTTTTACTGCCGAACAATTAACTTCTACCAGCCTTGCTATTGGGGGTAGTACTTACATAAAACTTTGCTAGACTTACTAGTTAGGTGGCAACCATTGAGGATTAGAAGTACTCTGATTCGCGCAATATGCCGGAGACGAAAAATAAGTGAAAATCCCCGATGAACGTCACTGATCAAGCCAGGCTAGAAAACCAAGCGAAAACGTTGATATATTACTATTGCTTGTGAAGGCGTGTTTCGAGATTATTTTTAAGGACAAATTTGAGTTAGCTTTAGTTTCTCTGTTGGCTGACGCTAGTGTTTCATGTTCAAGAGTTGAACTCTGGCATAGGTTGTGTGGACTGTGAAGGAACTGCGGCTAGAATTTATGGTCCTCATTTCCCCTTACCCCTCCCTGGCTCCACTCGAACAAACGCCCGATAAAGACTGGACAAATGATAATTGCCGTTATTAGTTTACTATCGGACTTTGTATCAACTCCCTATGAATTACTATTAATATTCATTTTTATGACCTCTCGTGCTCAAATCAACTTTGTTAGTAGGAGCATTGGAACAGACTTGAAGTTGGCAAATTTGTGATAAATTTTATTAATGCCTCCCACCATGATTGCTCTCATGCGGCTTTTCCTACCACTACCACTCACTTGCTAATATTAAACTAAACCTTCTCTTGTGTCCCTTTGGAAAATAACACGTAGGAGACATTTTCGGAATTTCCACTATGGGATTTCCGCTGAAAATTACCTATAGCTGTAGATGTTAGACGTAATATAATAATTCGCCTAAAGTATAGCTCATATACATAGGTACCGCACCTAATCATCCTATGTTTTGATCAAAGCAATTCATTGTAACCGAAAAACTATGATTTTTTTTTGACTTGAAGGTATGGTTTCAAAATCGTCGGGCCAAATTTCGCAAGAATGAGAAGACACCCAACTCCATGTTTCTGAACCCATCCATAAGTCTAGGAAATCACCAGCCCCCTCCAGGTCAAAGCCCATTTGGACCATTATACCTGAGGAAACATGCTTCCATGGACTCCCTTCAATCTCCATCATCCTCACACATCTTACCCCACCGAATTCCACATCCTTGGAGTCCTCATCTCTCATACTTCCCATCACTCGCATCTCATCACTCAGCGGCGGCCGCTGCGGCACTCAACTACCGAAGTCAGTTTCTGAATCCTGCTGCGGCTGCCGCCGCCTCCGCGTATCTACCGGGACCACAGTCCTTTCAGAATCTACTTGCTCAATTGAATGGAGCTTGTGCAGCGGCTGCGGCTGCCTCTCAACATGGAAGCCTCATGTCCAACCATCCTGATTTGTTTCTCCGGTCATCTCCTTTCCCGCAACCACCCAGTCCTGAGAGTAGTGGGGATAATAATAGGCCTCGAACCTCCAGTCCTGCGTGTAACTCTAATAGTGTTAAAGGGGATGGAAGTGAAAGTGACTTTCAAGTTGGGGTCGGGATCCCACAAAATGGACATCATCACTCTCACTCAATGGCAAGAATGACTGAATTTGATCGGAGAAATCCAAGTATGAGTAGCTTTGCTATGAAAGCCCGCGAACATGAAATGACGATAGAGATGCTGCGAAATGGCAGCACGGATTTTGTTCCTAGCTGAGCAGAAGTTCTTCGCTACCGTATCATCCATCATCCATCGTTTGTACCGATTCACATTTCCAATATCTGTACATTTGTCCCACTTCTCACTGTTCTCATGCAACTCCATACAAAAGTTGCACTCGCACTTGTAAACAAAGTATTACGGTTCCAACTTCAGAGTTCCTTGATTCAAGAAAATGAACAACAATTTAGTATGTATTGTTATTTAGCTGCGATGGAAATACCCTTAAAATGGTACATTTTTATTCCTATAGATGTTCAGCGTAAATTACTAGTACTAGTTAGCTACGGTTATTGCTAGGCACAGTTTTATACTAGCATTTTATTTTGGTTTTTAATGTGCATGGTATAATAATAAAATTTAAATAAAGTGAGGAAAAGAAAAATTCAGGAAATATAGATATCTTACCTAATTAATAAAATAATCGGACAGTCTGCACTAATCTATAACGGTACGACCTTGTTTCACGCGTTACGACGGTGAATTAAGTTCGACAGAAGAGGTTGGTCATCCGCCTGGAATTCCGTGCTACGGAGGGCATCATTGGAGGGACAGGGGCTAGAAGCATCAGAATCATGAAAGAATCACCAACTCCATAAGCTTGGACCTCAAAGAGTTTTACCTCTACGAAGAAAAGAATACATCGCTTTGAAGGATGACTAACATGAAAATATTTATATAGTATTGTAGGAGAATCAATTAGATTCAGATTAAGAATGGTTAGCTTGTAGTTTAGGGATAGTGGAAGTCGGCGTGAAGCTCATTGTGACAAACTAACTTGTAATTCCAATGACACCAAGCTCAAATCGCTTATGATGTATAGAATCGAATTAGGCCAATCAATAGGCCATTTACAACCGTATTAGTTGAGTCCTCAGATTTTGAATTCCTATTAGTATTTATAATACTCTCAGAATGTTAGAGGTATGTATATAAGAAGTTTTCTAGTGTACATACCCACACATTGTGGTTAATCCATCTTGGCATGTTCGTATTGTATCTCTGTAACAATTAAATGAAAGGCTTGGGAGATTTTTGTGAGCAGAGAAAGCTCAACTCTGTGTAACAATGGTAAGTAATCATAATCATAAATAGAGCAATTAGAGTCTAATTCAGCAATTTATTATACTGCTCATAACGTATAAGCGATTGACACTTGTGATTTTGTATTCAAATAAATTATATAATTATTATTATTAGAACTACCTACAGTCCTCTACGAAATCCCACAATAGTTGTACAGACAGATAGAAACAGCTCCGTAGATGACACACTACATAATATATTAACTTAAGCTTTATCTCTTTTGTACTTTTGTCGTTTACGTCCATGGCAGAGCGTCACCCAACAGTAACACACAATCACCAGGGAGAGGTACTACAAGCACAATGAGCACAGTCTCTTTAGCAGTAATTAAACTGTGTACATATTTGCACACACACACACATACATATATCCGACATCTTTGACTTTGTCAATAGAAATTTAAATGTCCCCTTAAATGTATTAGTGCTTGCTTGTCCTTATACGGCTGTAATACTGCCAAGTATTTCGTTTGTTACAGAGACTGTATGTGTATTCCCTCATTTGTACAGTTAACAGTTTACTACGAACAGCATTGAGTGTGTGACAGGTAAACTTTGAACTGTCCATATTTGATTCTCTTAATGCATGTCTCTCCTTCGTGTATGCGGGTCTGTACATAGAATACAAATACAATAATAGAAGAATAGTACACTTAATTAATTAGAATTTAGCTTAGACCCCCATTTACTGCATGCAGTGTCGCAGTCCCTGATTTTCATATCGATATTAAGTGTAGATGATTACAGAGATACTGTCATAATATAATCATTACAATAACTGTACAACAATAACTATTTAGCTGTAAAAGGTAAAATGTAAAAGGACTAGAGACAGGAGACAGCGTACTACACATACCTACTTAAAAATAATAAAACTAGAATGGCTGATTCCCCTTTTCCCCTCCCATGGGCATAGGGGGATCCAACTTCTAAAAAATGAACCAATCTGCACATTGTACTCACTACTATGTTCAATCATGAATGAATGAAGCAATAAAAGCTGAAAATAAAAATATTTGTACCACTGATTCTTTTTTTGAGCTTCGTGTGTCGTTCCTTCACACAATTTAGCCAAGCATGCATACACTTTACATATAAATGATCTATTCGGGATACTCCCGATGCAGATACGTACATACAAATAGTACAAGATGAAGATTTTTTTCCGGATATCAAGTACACGTTAAATGACGGTATGACACTTGAAACTGCTCATAGCCAGCACACGTGAAGGATTTATTTCTCTGGTGGAGGCTCATCGTTGAAGTCCTATGCATTAATTGGCGGATTAAAAAAGAAAATCCTCATCCGGATTGTGGAGTCTGAGATGACGAGGACGAGGTGGAGAGGTAGGTAATAGATACTTGGGGAATAAATGATGATCCTTATGAAGCTCAGCCAGTCAGTGACTATCACTGTTGATTGTTGTAGCCGTGTAAAATTCCTTGTTATGGAACAAGAAACCCCATGGCAAGGAAAAGAGCCGACAGGACGGGTGGTCTGAGGATCCACAGGAGTTGACAAACATTCATGAACCATAATGAACCTTTGATTCCCTTGTAAAAGTCCTCACAGTATGTACTCCGAATGTTTCCATGTTCACGGGCAAAGAGCAGAGAACCAGCGGAGCCGAGTTATAGGTGTACATAAATGAATATAGGTATAGCTAATACTACTAGTATGCATTAATAGGCAGAAGGTTTAACCCCCTCCTGTATAGGCATTTACTGTACATATACATAGATACGTTCAGTCAGCCGTGCCGTACTGTGGCAACCTCAAAGACCGTTTTTGCTCTCTACGTGTGAGTGTGACTGGCACTGGTACATGATCTTGTAATTCAAACTCGAATCATCATCATCATCATACATTGCCATGCCTTGCCAGGCCATCGTAGTATCCGTGTAATCTTGTACTTCTTGAAACTGATTTCCTAGTTGTTTCGAGTTAATGCCTGTTGAAAAGTTAAGTATCATTTATGTGTGTGTACAGAAGTTTCCACTGCCATTAGACCATTACCATTTTACCATACCGTACGACAAAATTACAATTTACAATAAGGCATCACGTGGATATGGGCATCTTAAACAAATGCCAACTGTCAATTACTCACTTACCTCCACACATTTCTCGCATTTAGCAAGGCGTAAAGGCAGTCAAGGGAACCTAATAAGTGGTAAATGCAAACAACCTCCTATGCATCCCTCATTCCTTTGCACCTGTGTGTGTAATCCTGTAATGTAACTACTAGTCGTTCGTAACAACAACTACAATGCAATGCAAAACTAGAAATTTCTAGCTACACATTACCCATATGGGATGATTTAAAACCAGAATTGAATCATTCTAAAAATACTGCAGTGAAGTAGAAGCCACTACAAAACTAGTAAAGAATGTTTTAATTTTTCAATAGATCTTCAATTATTTACATGAATGACGAAATCCCAAAATTTATTTATGGTAGCCTTGACGAGGCGCATGGAAATTTAATTAATTTGCAACTAATAATGCTGACGCTAATGAATATCGCACACCTTGAAGCCATTACCCTCGGACGTCATAATATACATTTGTAGTTAAGTTAGGTGTGTGCATAGGAGAGCTTTTCCCTTGTTTTACAGCTGTGACACACTATGGTTCCACTCTACACAAGCTCACAAACCTCAAAAGTGCTACTTGAGATACGTACGCAGATTGTTGTTATAAATATTCGCGTGTGGTGTACGATGACACCTTTTTTTTGTTTTAGAAATTCTATGATGCGATATTTGAATGGAAAGATTCCAAAAGACCCCAATTTATTACAATTAGATTTTTCATTATTTCGTTTTCTATTAATATGTATGTGAATTACTAAAACAAAAGGGAAGAAAGAGGCTCCATTGCAGCATAATTCCTTCCGGCACAGGTTTCATTTTATGCTAATGCACCTAGGTAGGGAAAAAATAATTTAAAGAAGTACATACCTACATATAAAAAAAACTTTGCCGGTACGTACATAATAGAAACATGGAATTTAATGATTTTGGCTGTGGTAGGGCCGTAATTGTCGGGGACTAATGAGTGATTTTAAAAAAAAGGGACTAAAACTAGGCAATGTTCCAAAGTGTCATTCTGAAATGCAATTGTACATTGTTGAACAATTTTATTTATGTTGCAGTGGCATGCCTGGTAGTGAGTTCTCTCTGTACAGCATGCATCTGATTACAATCTACTGCTGTATGTACCTACCTACTCCTGTGGTACGACTATACGTCTTGTTGAATGATGTTTTGGTGTTTGTGACTTGATAGTAAAGAGCAAATAATTATTAATTTCCATTGAAAAAATAAGAAAAGGGGAAGCCATGGTAAAAAAAAAGAAATAAGTAGAAAAGTTGTAAACGATTTTCTTACAGGGCAGAAAGGGTGACTTGCTAAGTGGTTTTGATCGTGACATGATGCTATTTGTCTCTCGTAATTGACATTCCCGTCAGATTTCACAGTCATTCATTACCACAGTTAGCGTTAGCAGTCTTCAACTGCATCTTGAGTTTTTTCTCTCTTCAAATTTGTTTGAAAATCCTAACATATACGTTTCATTCGTCCACCTTCCACCGTTCCAATAGTGAGTGCAACAACATAAACCTGCCTACTGAACAAGGCACTATACCTCTATACTCATAGCGTTTAGTGTTATGTGCATATGTATTTCATGTCAGCCTTAGCTCTAAAGTCAGAATATGCTCCCAAAATCGCTTTTTTTAAACTTGTGGGATGAATTACCTATACACGGACGCAGGGGAAATGTTGTTTGGAGAACTTTCCTCTTCGTGGTTCAACTCTCATTAGCATAGCATTATAATAAGTCATTTTTTTATTTTAAAATATCAGCCACTCATACAGCCAATCATTAATGAGCACTGAAGTAATTGATCACTGGGCTTGTATAATTGTAGCATACATAATTATATTACACAGATGCCATTGGACATTTTACCCTACATGATGTGTAGCCTGTGGCTGCTCAAATCGTTTGATCATTGTTGCTTCTCTAATTTAATGTATTTAACCTTTTACTTATCTTCATTGTGCAAGGGTCTTCAAAGAAACTACAACAGAATGAATTAAATTAAACAAGAAATTGCAGGTTCCATCGCGTCCACTGGTCTGCCTGGTAGAAACAATTATTCATAAAAATTCTGAGGTTGATTGACTTGAGCTCTTCCTGAATCATAGTCTGGATTTAATGAGCTAATATTGCACAGGAACGTAAATAAGATTATGTCAGTTCTCGTCTTGTAAAGGCTGTATAATAGCGGGAAGTCAGGGCTTAAAAGACTGACTGGAGCAGTACGCATAAAAGAAGCTGAAGGACGAGTAGCTCGGAGGTTTGACTTAAGTATTTTAGATCGATCTTGTTACTACAGCGGAGAAGAGAGCTCTCTGGAGTTTGGGAAGAAGCATGTTGGTCCGGGATTCGTAGACGCACAACTTCATTATCATGATTGGCAGTTTCAATTAACATTATGAGCAAATGGTGGACCTCCTTTGAGTTGATGTGATATGATACGTTACGCTCTATGAGCTACGACGTATGCATGCAAGCGCACAAGCGAGAAAGAAAAAAGATTTTTGACTATATACTGGTACCTATGTATGTATGTGTGTACTGGGCATGATTCTAAATCAAAAAGGCTGCTACGAAATCAAATCAAGTTATAAACACTCGCTCGCAAGCAACATTAATATAAATAATAGCTGAATTTGTATACCAGATAGTTAGCTTGAGCATTAGCTTCCATGCATAGGAAGTACTGTATTAGCCTGGCTATAGTACAGATTAAGTTCCTAGCGTGTAAATACCTCCAATGCAATGTGAAATTGTTTTACATCAAGTGTGAGCTTTTTTCCGTATCTGTGTGTAGTTCCATTACAATTACAATAATTCTAATATACTAAGCAAACCGATTATATAATTTACAGAAAAATATTCTATAAGCCGATAAATGTTTCCCTTCTTTTTATTTCTTTGAGACCGTGAACCTACGAACATACGTGCCAACTGAGTTATTTTCAATGCACACAGTTCTCTAGTACTAAATAGAATAGAATGGTGTACATTTTTCTTAATTTTGCGTATATAGCTCCACGTCGATTTGTTACTTTCATGTAGTGTTTAGTCAATAGTACGGCTGATGTGCTGGTACTGGTATAGTAGGAGCTATCCATATACGTATAACTGGTTTCCAAATGTGAGCTTACATTTCAAGAATACAAAGTCAAACAGTCATGGCTACTTATCTGAGCGTACTTAACGCGGGTAGACAGTGGAAGAGCAAGATTTGAAATCGAAAATAAAAATGACTTTTGCACCACAGTAAGATTTAATGAATGTAATTAATCTCTCGTCCAAAGCCTTCCACTGATCGTGAAATTGAACAAAAGTATTCTCAGTCATCAGTAGATCTCATCTGTAGATAGTGCAAGTACTTCATACAAGCCCATTAAACACTTGTAAACCTCTTGTAGTCATAGGTTTATAGGATTTAGACTCTTCAACTCCGGTAGCTTGGAAGTTGACTCTCGGACAGTTGACTCCCGGACGATTGAGTCCCGGCGACTAACTAGTCAGTTGAACATTCGTCCCAAGTGTAGGACCAAACAGAGGCTTTTCTAGTTCACCAATTCACAGACACAAATTTCTATACTTGTAAACTTATAATTTTTATGCTTCAAATCTTCCTTAGCTAAAAAACAAACTTTTATAATTTCAGTTACATAAATATTACCTAAGATAGCCATTTCAAAACGGTTATGTTATATGGAAGAGCCGATTATTTCTTTAATATTTAACTTAATGGTAATTTGTTTACCCTAATATTTCATCGCTAATAATCGGCAATACAGAAATCGAAATGTGTGTGAAATGATGAACTGCAACAATCCGTTTTCAAACTTGGGAGCCACAATTCCGGGAGTCAACCGTCCGTCATTCCTTTAATCAAGTAACTCTGGGTTGGGCCTACAATTACAAATACAAATACGATCTGAAATAGGTTTCCTTGTCTTCCAACATGATCGATTTGCTCAGCTCTCAAGACTCAAACAGGAAATTGACTTTAATCCTGTTGCCCAGTTGTTAATTAATTGTTTACTTATTGTTTGCGTAAACTGGATGCAGACACAAGATAGTCAGTAGCACCAAAATACTAGTGTGATCACGTCCCACATCTGTACAGAACGTAGGTAGGTACATACTTTTATTTCTTATATAGAGTAGAATACTACACCGACTCCATTTTCTAAGTACCTACTTTTTGTTATGGCAATGCTCTCGTCTTGCTGAGCTATAGGCGTAGGAGTACTTTTGATAGAACCTTGTGTCCTTTAGTGATAATTTGATTTCTGATATCCATACAGGATACAATAATCAAATTTTGTGAATAAAAATGATCAATAGTTGCATTACACAGCGCTCAATCCGAACAATAAAAATTATTTTGTAGTAAAAAGGTACTATTTTCAAATGCAGTAAATACTAGTGCATTTCCCTTTCTATGAATTCAGGATTTCAGTTCCATTCGAATTTTGAGAAGGGTTGGAGGTTTGAAGGGATTGCTTGGATACGTATCTTGTTATGCATTGATGTATGGCCACAGTTACGTTCGTGTTTATATAACCCAGCCAGTCATTCATTCATAGAGTACCTGTAAGGACAGAGTGTACTTAGCGTGTAGATAGTATCGAAGGTATGTACAACAGCAAGAACAACCCCACAAAAAAAAGAGACCACCGAAAAAAGTTGAGACGGATTCAATGACTTTCCTAAAATGGATTTCATGATTCATTCGACAAAGGAGAGTGTACATTGTTGCTGCCACAATTATGGTATCACAACAATGGAAACGAGAGAGGCAGTCTCATTTTTACCGAAGCCGTATTTATTGGTGAACCCCTTTTCTTGAGAGTATCTTGTTTGTTAAGCTTTTCCACTTCATTACCATTATGTTGTTGGACAGTGTTTGTGAATCTTCAAACACTTACCGCTCATCACTTCATATCCTTCCCACAAATTAGCCTTCATTAAACGTAGCCCTAATTATTCCCAGTTAAGAAAACAACAAAAAAAATCTACCCTCTCTCTCTCTGTGTGTCTTTACGTGCCGATTTTGACCATGTCTCTTATTTTATGTTTTATGTACGTACAAAGAGAGGAGAGCCCATGAAAGCGCCGTCGCATCATTTGTAAGAACTAAGGTCATAAAAATATGTAATAATAATGGGGAGCGTAAACTACTTCATTTTCTTCACAGGATTTGTAGCCGGCACAACTCCAATAGTCCTTTTCTCAACTAAGTATGGGCTCTGCACTCTGTACCCCCATGCATACATACATACATACATACTTGAGTCAATTTTCAAACGATTTCCTAGACATTCTTCTAAGCTATACTTTCAAGTTTAAATAATAATAATTTATTCCTTGAGAAGTTTGTTAGTTTTACTTTTTAACTTTATAATAGTCCTATAATACGTGCAGCATAACCACACTGCAGTGCTCGTCCATTTGTATGTAAGGATTTGCTCCATTTACACACGTCGTATCTGCATAACATCTTTGAGCTTGTTCACATACCAGAGTGGAAATAATTTCCAGTAGAATTCGAATGTACTAGTTAATACCTAGAGTGTACTTCAGTACAGCACAGCACAGTACTTACTACTACTACTACTACTTACAACTACTACATACTTTTCACTTGCTACTTACGACATGCATTATCACGAAACTAAATAGTGAGCTAAGCGATTAAAACTCGTTAGCTTTGAAACAAATTATTTTACGTCACATTTCAATAATTACTGCGACAGTTGGAGCAATTTAGTATAATTACGTCTGAAAGAATTCTACTTTTTTTCCTCCCCATCTTTTACATGGAACTTCACTAAACTAACTTTACCTGTGTATATACAGTCTACGTCATCCCCATGGAGGTAGATACATACGCATAGTCCATAAACCTATACTATATACCTCCCTATAACCATACATGTGCAGTCTATAATAAGAAGGGCATTACCTATGCGGAATGCGCTGGTGCTGATACGTGCAGTTACTAATAGCAGCCCTTATTTGGATTTAAACTTGGTCGTCATCATTATCAGTAGCTGTTGGCAAGTTCATAAAGGTTCTTAAAAAGTTGCAACGCCATCGCATCAACACTATCATCATCAGCAACGGCAACGGCAGCAGCAGCAGAAAACGGAGAGCCAACCGTCATCCTCGTCACATGGATGCAGAACGAGTAGGTAGGTAGGTAGGTAAGTTTACATCCATACAAACGAGACGGTGCTCACTATGTACCGTACACGCAAGTTTTATTAAATTAATTTACAAATTAGCTTCACGTGCTCCGCGATTAAAGAATTGGATTTACCAAAATTCAAAATTGAATTAAGGAGGAAGGAAGAGACCAGTGAGGAGAGAGGGGCCTACCCCTTGCGTGTCCCATGTACATGTACGCAGCTATAATAATTAATACTTATTACTCAGGTACCTCGGGACTCTTGTCCAGGTAAGGCTGTTGTGCTCAGTCCGGACTATACACACGGCCCTCCATGGTTAGCTAAAAGTTAAGTAGATTGGAAGTAAAAAGTAGTTAGTGGTAAGAAGAAAGGCCAAGGGCTAAATTAATTAAGTCAGGAAATGTTCTTCACAGTATGGTTTCTGTGGTCTTCAGAGTCAAAATCCACTGTGTTTGTGTGGAAGGGAAAGGGTGGGAAGTAGTTAAAAGGATCATGGAGTTGGGAGAGGAAGAGAAATTCTCGTAGGATTCTGTATTCTATTCTATATCATGGGAGCACACACACACACACACGGCAAAAATCCGTCGGCTCTGATGACTGGTGAGATGGACGTTGGACAGAATGGAGGAGACGTGTTGAAGAACGATATAGGCATACATATTACTATACCTATACTTTATGGATATAGATAGAGAAGCAAACCAACTCCACAGCGGAACAGAGAGAGCACATTATGGACATGAAGACGGGAAGAAGATGCTCCGAAGGCTTATGGACTCTATAGGGACTCAAGGACTGGATGAGAGCTGGAAGGACGTGGTGGAGTGGAAAAGGAAATCAAGGAAACAAAGGGAGGCGCGGTTAGAAGACAGAAAAGTTTACCAGAAACAGCTATAAATCGAGGAAAATGCAATTTTTTTCTCTTTCAGGGTGTTTTCTCAGAATTAGAAACACAAAGTTGAGGGGTAGGCGCCATCAAAAACCAACTCATCAGTTTCCTCTTAATTTATTTATTGTATTTACTAAGCGGCTTTTCAAGAAGAAGGAGAGAAAATAACAAAAACAATTAGAAAATCATCGTCTAAATTCATTATTGAAACGTAAAAATGGGTCAACAAATTCGGTTTTCATCAAATCATTAAACTAAACTCAAAAAAATCAGCTATTGAGCTCCCATGCCCATCATATCGCCCCTCTTCAACCCAAACCTTTTTTGGCTTATTATTGTTAGGATTATTAGTCTTTTGGACCATATTACCCATCTATTTCCCTTTTTCTGGTTTCTGTACCATTTCTACATCCACCGGATGACGGGCTGGTAGTTGGTACGGGTAACACTCTAACAAAGAAATATGTACCTAGCTATGCCTTTTCTTACCTAATCTGTTTGGTTTTGGGGAAAATAAGCAGAAGCACTGTCTCTGTCTTTACGGTGCATTACAATACTGTAAGAGAAGGATCTGGTGGCACATCGTACATATCCACGTTTAGAGAAACAATGAGACTGTTACACTGCAGAAAATCACAAAAGAAATTCTGACTGCTGTCGATCGTATCGCCTACCGTATCATTTCAGGTAGTAGTACACGCATGCATACGAGCACTGCTGGTGAAATTACAATGTATGTACTACAGTAATTTGCATATTATCTTTGAAATTGACACTCTCCGTTAAATTGCGAAAGTTAATTAAATTTAGTTTAGATTAGATTAAAAAATCAATTTGTTTGTCAAAAAAATTAATTTTATAAAATTAACTTTGGTAATTTCCTCCCTTCAGAGGATGTAATTGAATTGCTGATTTTCTTTACCTTTGCCTATGCTATGCTGTATGTAAGTACTTTGCTTGGCTTCTGCTCTGGCTTTGCTTTCACTAAAGCGAGCTGCTCTGACTATACGTGGGGAAATCTGAGCAGTCCAATTTTTTTTATATATAAATTCCCTGGGAAGAGCAGCTCGGCTCATTTTTCAGTAGGTATATATATATACAAATGTGGGGAAGTCCCTTATTGTTTTTGTTAGAATTGGAAATTGAATTTTGTCTCTAAATTTCTTTGCAATTAATCTCAACGTCCAACGAAATGAAATGCTACAAATGTGATGGGATACGAAAAGATTTTTAATTCCAAAAATGAATTCGCTCTATGCTGTGCCTGTGTACGGGCTGCTGTTGTAAGGAACAAATTAAGGCATAGAATAACTTTCTAACTAGTAAGTTTATAAGCTAAAGAATGTAGTGTGGTCGACTTTATGTTTAATTTTTAATTTTCAATAATTAGTACATACAGAATTACAGATGGGCTTCTCCGCCTACTAAAATTAAATGTAGAGTTACGCTCGTAAATGGATGAACATATTGACGTAGAGTAAACGAAGCGAAATTAGAATAATTATAATTATTATGCACACAATATTTTGATACGAGTGTTGACGTTGACTGTTGGTCTCGTATAAAATCTACATACATTGACAATGTATTTCATGTGAATTTTGTAGGCAATATGGATATAGGTATGTCTATATAGTAGAGAATGGATGCCTACAGGTAACGGTGGACGTTGGAGATTTTTATAAATACAGAATAAGGAGTTTGTTAGCCTTGAAAGCCGAAAATGGTGGTATGAGTCGCAGGAGCCTCTAAAGTAATTATGTAGAATAATAGGAGAGGTCAATTTAATCAAAAAGTTTTAATTCATTTTTCGCCTCCAATCTTTATTACCAATTGATGACTCAGTCATTTCTTACACCTTTTCAGTTTTCTACTGCTGACATCATCATCAAATTAAATGGACTGACGAGTCTATACACCTCTCCGCTCTTCCATCCTACCGCCTGTTTGACTTTCATCAAACCCTTTCTTCTCCCTTTAATTGTACAAATTCAACTACTTTTCAAAAACTTCCACAGTAATAATTACTTGCACGCATTGTTCTCCATTTTTTTAATTCGCCTACTATATACCTACATACCTACGCGGGATCGTTCCTATTGCTATACTACCGACTGTACTGCTGCTACAATTCTAATACATATATAAGATTCTCTGGATTCCCCTAGGAAACAAAAAAGAAAACGTTTTCGGTCTTTTTCTTAGACTGGTAATGGCAATTTTATTTTAATTGAAATTACCGTCCAAAGATTAAATTGGAATTAAAACTTTACATAGTCGTATGAAACAATACAACAATCTGCGGTAAACAGTAATTGAGACCGCCGCATAATACAAATTCTTCTGTGACTTCGAATACAAATAAAAAAAAAGCTGTTTACTTGGATGTACAAATACTAATTTGTTTTCCTCGATTTCATTGTCAAGCACAAAAGGCATAATTTGTAAGAATCCACACAATTACAGATTTAAATTATAATTAAAAAGCAAAAACTAAATAACCTCATAGACCGAGCCAGACTTTTCATATTGTTCCTCAATAATGTTTTTGTTCCCCATGCACAGTCATCTCATTACTGTGTCGTTGTAGGTACCTACTAATTATTCCAATTCCAATAATTCTACCCTAAATTCCCAACGCTAACTGAACTGAAATCGTGGAAGCACGAGGTTATAACTCTTATACAAACTAGACGCTAGAGCACGTACTAGCAGTTGTATTATGTACCTGGAAAGACTTTAAACTCTTTGACTAATGCTCATTTACTCGTTATTTCACAATTAATCTTGGTAGATCGTCAACATATCAGCAAACTATATACAATGTACAAAAAGAAGGCAAAGGAAACAAAAGGAAATTTAATTCAATATCCTACTCAGACAATTAAGAGAAGGAATACAAAAAATATTCTCATGCTTCCAATTTAGACTTTGCAAGTAATTTACAATTATTTGAGTTTTTTCCTCAATCTTGACGTAATGAACAAATTAATAAAATATTCCCAGTTTTTTCTGTGTTTTCTCCTGTAATTTTGTCCGATGTAGAGTACGTAATCAAATTAAAATGGCTAGGAAAAAACAAATCAAAAGCAATGTATGTATTTAGAACAGTTGTAGGTACCTACCTACCTACATACACGGTAGAACTTCTAGACTGGTGATAGGTGATAGTTTGTTTTACCCGTAAACCTTGATGTCGATACTTATTTTTTGTTTTGTTTTACAATTTACTTCGTCATTATTTACTACTGTTCATAAAACTAAAATTATTTCTAAATTTTACAGGTTAATTTGCTACTTACTTTAAATTACGTAATGTAACGTGTAGGTAGGTAGTCAAATATTTATGTACGTCGAAAATATGCTTTAAGTTTACCCAAGACATAAAGATTGCCATCACGACCACACCACCCAGTCCAATGCTCAATGAGGAAGAAAAATGGAGAATTAAATTACAGAAAACCCCAAGCTAATAAATATTTTAATGTCTTTGCACTTTGTCAATTATTCTTTTTGCTCATTCAGCAGACAATAAGAGCATCTCTAACGCTATAGACACGGCCATTAGCTGTCTCGCTGTATTGCTCAAAACTGACTCTGAGTTAACTGAGTTTGCTCAGTTTCACAGTCATAAGGGCCAGGACGATAAAGTATGAAGCTCAATTTTTTTATTTTATGCTTATACATATACATAGTAGATGTATCTACACTATCTCACTATACCTGTACACTCAACGAGAAAAGAAAAATTTATTACAACTGCAAGAGTGTAGATATGCAATTAGCAATGAAAAAACTATTTACCTTATTACCAATACCCAGCTACCATTGATTACACGACATATGGGCAGGCACAGCACAGTACACTAGTGTACATATTATGTGCGTACTTACTTGCATTCGTAAGTAATAGGGTCTATTAACTAGTTTTCTAGTAAACGAGACAAAATCAAACCAATTGACTCGACTTACAATGAAATTATTTCTCAATTTGAAGAAGTAAAACGTGAATTGTCTAATGGGCAATATGTATTATTGTGATTAGCTCAATTACGTGGTCCCTACGGAGACATGAAGAGGTAAATGCCTTCGTCAATCCCACCAAATTCAGATGACAAAGGAAAGGCAACCAAAAAACCAGCAGCAGAAATCAATGGAAAGAAAGAATGACCACAGGAACTATGAACAGGCAGGCAAAGAGTCAATTATTTATTTATGCTTGTTTGTATTTTATAGACACATTGACACGGCCACATTAATTACATAAAAGTTACAAAATATGTATTAAAGGCACTACCAACGTTTGCCCCTGTACGATTTAGCGTTACAAGTGATGAAAGTGACAGATGCATCTGTGTAAAACTGTGCCTACACAGACTCAATTAGCCAGTTAGCTAGTTAGCTTAGTTAAAGATTGCACTTTCCCACCTATTAAGGGGGCTTATGAGGGGAGATATAACAAGGGGGGATTTTTTAAAGGGCGGGATGTATGCAATTGGTGTATGTACAAGTGTACAAGATAAAATGTGGAAAAGTGGAAGACGCAGGGGAAAGGAGCCTGGATAACCCAGACAGATTGATACACCATATGTGACCGCATCGTTTAAGTCTTTGCCGCTTCCCGAAGTAAATACCTATGTGCATGTATATAATATACACAGCCGAAGAACTAACACTCTGTGGCTCTGAGCCCATAAATGTATGTATGAAAAAAATTATGTTGTATGAAGATTCTATTAGAGCCAAAAAGTTTCCCGAGTCCCTCTCGGTCAAAAATTTGATTGTTCTCGTGAGTTTAAACTATTTCATCAAAATTAGGATTGCAATAATAGTCAAGTTATTGTTTGGTTTTGTTAGTTCTACACGTATAAGGGTAATAATCATAATGGTAGGTATAAACTGTTCCTAAGACTCTAATGTATAGTTACAAACAATACAATTTGGCTTTGGCTTTTTGGTCGGCCATCAAGGCCAAGCCAACGAAAACGAGAGAGTCAAGTGAAGAAACACAAATTGTAGATCATTAGAGGTAGTAAAACGTTTCGATAAAAACTGTTTTCCTAATTACAATTTATGATGGTTCCCGTGAGCGGTGTCTTTTCCCTTCCTCTTTTTAAAACAACAACTCCAACTCAAACACGTCCAGCGTTTCTCCTTCTCTCTCTCTCTCTCTCTCTCTCTCTCCGTCTCTGTCTCTCGCAGCTTTTGTATATTTTCTCTACTCCCTCGAATTCAAAGGGAAATTCGACGAGTGTCCATTATTGGGCAGTCTTGTCGAAAAAATAATAATATTGTAATTTAAAACTTTATGTTCGACACATGTAGGCATACATGCACATGGGCTGGCTGTGCTCTTGGGATTATTTATCCATGAACTTTGTGAGATAAGCTGTTCTGCTATCCATCCCGTCAGGACTGACTGTACATTTCTCCTGTACGGGGAACACTATGCACGTATGCATATGAACATACATTTAACCCTATAACCACTGTAAATGGGACCGAACATTGTAGTATGGATATATTTGGTGAAATCTTATTGCTGGTATCTTTATATCTCTGTAAATTACCCCAACTTTAAGATGTTACTTTAAGGTTTTGGGATGGAAATTTTTGGAAGCGCGTTGATTTTCATAAATGAGTCAAATGCCTCAATAAAGCATGATTATGACTCACATTTTATTAGGTATTTTCTCTACTGTTCGTCTAGGCGCACTCACAACAGGAACAAATAGTACCAGTCAGGATTTTTATACCTTTTCATCAGCTAGTCAGCCTGATTGTTGTAGTGCATACTCAATTACGGGGATACAAAGCAGAGGACGGCATCCACAGCAAATAAATTACCAACACGGTAATAATCATAATAAAATGACTGCAGACTGCAGCTCAGAGCGTTGGATTTGAATCCCATCGGATGTACATACCTACCACTACCACCCCGTCGTATACCTACATACATATAGGAGCATGCGGCTCTCTATAATGTTGCTCTTTTGGATGGGATGGAAACGTATGACAGCACAATGGAAACAATTCAACCGTCCTAATCGTAATAATAATAATGGCTAATAATATTTTCCTTGATTGCAATGGAGTGATAAATGCCTAATGCCTACATATGGTTCGAGAAAAATTACATATTTATGTTCATATACGTCGACAGACACGGAGACAGAGGAGAGCACAGAATAGGCTATATGCCCGTCTATAGGTATAGCCCCTACTCTATAGCCCTTGGTCTGCCCCGTCCCTGCATACAATGTAGTACTAACTGACTAATTTGGACGTATTGTGATTACACTATATATGTAGCTGTAAATGTGTGTGTAGAGTGAACAAATAATAATTGAGCACGGACAGAGTGCCGTGTAGTGCAGTGAGTCTCTCTCTCTCTCCCTTCTTCCTTTTTTTTTCTCTTCCTCTTCTTCTTTCCCCCCCTTCTCTCTCTCTTATTTCTTCTTGTTTTTCTATCTCTCACCAGTTGCTTGTTAGTGAAGGCGCCAAGGCAATTTGTTTCCATGCTCAATAATTTCATTGCAATTTAACCTCTTGTTGTCCATTTGGCTTCATTGCAAATTATCATTACGGCAAACCACATTAGATTGTAACCAATTGCTCTATTAGTTAATTTTCAAGCAGCAAGCATCCAATTCCGGTTCAGTTCCCAATCCATGTACGTACATACATATGGAGTCACACATTATATAGTACACTGTTTAGCTGGTATACACACATTTATAAGAGATAAGTTGCTCATCCTGATTTTGAGACTGTCTACCGTTGCTGTTGAGCGTCCAAGCCCTTTCCTTCTCGGCTGCCACTACTCTCCTGCTTACTCCGCCATTACCACTGCCATCAATTTTCTATTGTTTCTACTTCTTCGTCTTCTTCTCCAATGGAATGAAACCAGCGTCAGTATTTAAGTTTTTCTACCACAAATCACCGGTTGGCCTCATATCAATTGAACAGAGCATCATACCATTTTGATTTCTTTTCCCTGGCTAATGTCTAATCTATGCACACAAAGTATGTAGCTATGTTACTATAGCTGGTCTACTATATGAGTGAGTGCCTATGTACAGTAGTACATCTATAGTTGGATCGCCATCTCCATCTCCATCTCGTCTTCGATCCCTTCCTGCATGATGAGGACGGGGGAAATATTACCAGCCAATTTGAGGTTTTCTTCGTTAAGCTTTTCACCAGACACTGTAAACTTTGAGTTTTTATGAAATAAAAGGATCGTGGGTAGAAAACAATGGAATGGTCCACATCCGTCCGTACATAGGTATAAATGAAATATAAATGACAGCCAAGTGGACGTGAGGTGTGCTCATATATGTATGTAGATGTATTTGTATACTGGCTTGGAACTTTATGGAAAATCTCTTGATTTGGACTCAATGTTTCAATTTTCATTCCTTGATATTTATCCTGATTGGTTATTGTGTAGTTTCATTGTTTTCAATGTTTCAGTAGAGATTTCTTTTCCTTTTTATTTCTTTTTTATTTGGTGTCTGTAGTCTCTCTTGTCTGGATTCGTATTGGGCATTTGAGCATTAAAATAGGCGATTGATTTTGATAAGATTTTCATATGGAAAAATATAAATAAAAGGATAAAAGGTTCCCAGGCATATAATTATAGATGATAAGAGTTTGTTTACAGGGCTGCACTGCACTGATCTTTGACTGTGTAGTGTGTCAAATCAACCAGAACAAAAAACACATCTGTGCCTATGAATATTAGTATCATCTCGATCTCAGTATCGTTAGGACCATCTTATTGAGCCACCAATAACAAGGAAACAAAAGGAATTAAGGGAAGGAACTAACGAAAGAGCCATCATATACACTCCAAAGATACAGTAAGTAACCTGACTGACGATGAGCGTCAACAAAAATAATTCAACTGATTTATGCTCGAGACGACTCAATTTATTGCATACACACACAATAGGCAAAGCCAAGGATGCTCAGATAGTACCTACATTACTTTATTATCTAGTAGTTCCATAGAGTACTATTGGTATCATTCAACTCAACACTCTACAGCTACTACAGGTGTGATAGAGCATTAAAACTTTAATGACTCAAAAAAAAATAGAATAAAAATGTGTATTAAAAAAAACTGCTCCCTCACGGCAAACCCAATTTACTGTGATACATACAATTAGTGGAGAGCCAGTCTTTTTGCAGAGGGATTCCAGCCAATAAAATCTTTGAAAGCTCATAGTAATAAATGACCTCATGAACAATCACAGTTGATTGCTCAATGTAATAATTTGTATTTTATATATAATTGAACGATAACGAGCAAAATCGTCCACAGAAATAATCACTCGCTCCTATCACACAAGAAAAACAACAATGTATTATATGAGAGCATTAAATTAAATAAGTTTCAAGCTGAAAATTAACTACTGCACTCCTTATATGTATGTACGCAAGTATGTCAGGCTCATTTGTGAGCTCTGTATTAAACCCAGTGGAAAATATTAACTACCTTTATGTACTCACTCTACGAAGTTACTTATTAGTATGTGAGTCTGGCTGCTTTGTTGCTCAGTTGACTTATTTTGTACAGACAGACAGAAGTAGCAAGGAGAATAGCATTCACATTATTGTTCTTCACTGTCCAGTAAGCACATACAGAAATTAGCGAACCATAATTTCACCAAGGTGTTTTAATTATTGTAAATGGGCATTTTTAAAATTGATTGCGAGTAAATAACACATATCATCATTATTGAAAATTACATGAAATTGAGGAAATGGAGAAATGAACAAACAACATATGTAGGTAGGTACGTATTATAAGCTTTTCTTGTCTGCTTCTCTTTTTTTTGACAGAGACGTTTTCCTATTCTATTCTTTTCCATTCTCCAAAGATAATTGTGGTACTTAAGTATTTATTTTTGAGCATGAAATGATTGTCATGAAAAAAGCCTTAGCCAGTCAGGTACTAAAAAAGTAAGTAATAGAGTACTCACATGGTATTTTAAACTGCAGTAG
Source organism: Dicyrtoma fusca (assembly GCA_034695205.1). NCBI lineage: Eukaryota > Metazoa > Arthropoda > Collembola > Symphypleona > Dicyrtomidae > Dicyrtoma > Dicyrtoma fusca. The sequence continues at coordinate 12,539 of JAQFZC010000328.1, read as the reverse complement.
CATAATCATAAGTATCTTTGGAGTCATTCTATACGTATATGTACAACGCTTTTGTCTAATGCACATTGTTCTGACATTTCAAAAGCACACAATAACAGAACTTGACTAGAGATAGATATACTCGCATGTATGTATCTCTACTATTAATTTTTCTGTATAGCCTATTACCTTGTAGAACTTTAAACTTGAAGAATAGACTGCTTGCTACATACTTACTGCGAATCTTCATATTATACCTACTTTGAGACTGCTACACCTGCGATCTTGCCCAAGATTTATATGCATTAAATTCAGTAGCTACGTGTATAGCTTGTAGCTACACTCTGACTGTGGCTTCTGGATTTGGATTTGGCTGATGTTCTTGGGATGGGACGAGGATAGGTATATAGCATCGCATAATTTAAAAGGGAAGAGTTTTGCTATACCTATACGGACATTGCAGAGAGTGTGTTAATTGTTGCTAGGGAGGTACTTGCATACTGTTTAATTGTTTGTAGTGACAATGCCTGGGATGGGATAAGTGTGATGTGAAGATTTGAACTCATACACACGTAATTATTGAGGGAGCATGTTCAACGGTGGCACATTATAAAGGGAGCAGAGAAGCTTGGAGAAGAACAGACGGAAATCATAGATAACGGATAAAGAAATCATTAATTATTTTCCTCCGAGTCTCATTTGCCCCATTAACTGCTTAAGCGATTATGATTAGAGTAATGAACTTGGGGGATACGCCATACAGTGACTGCAGTCATTCATACTTCTCCACATTTTCTAACTACCTTGTTACCAACTTCACAGCTTATACATGTACGTACATGTGCAGCCACAGAATGCAACGCACAAACACCAAACACCAAACACCCGTCCGATTACATGTTCTTTCTGAGTACACAAAAAACATTTTATTTTTTAGCTTTTTTTTTTTTTTACTTTAGCTCATATCGTAGTATCACATGTCTACGCAGTAAAAGTACGCAGTGGCACTAGCACTATATGCATAGCGCCATCACTAAATACGTAAAATACTAAATACCTAGCTACTTTATCAGCGGAGAGAATCCATATGCTTACCTACCCATACTTTAATTACCCACGAATTAGACGGACTTATTTGTCTTAAAAGGAGGGACTGATGCTGGTAGTATTCATAGCTATGCAGTAAGTAGTAATAGTTCTAGTAGTTATTGCACTGCGAGGCTGTTCGGAGTATAATTATCTTCAGACGCTTTTTAAACAATTTTTCGTCAAAAAGTTTGTACTATACTGTAAGCATGCTGTACTGTGTATTGGACGCAATTATTGATTTAATATTAATGCATAGGTAAGTAATATAAATACAATAGGTAATTCTGTATACGGTCCAATGCTGTCTGTCATTTTTGAGCCTAGAACACAACGCTATAGTCTCTGGCCAGTTGAAATTCAAATTCAAAGTTCATCAGCATGCCTGCAACAAGGCTAGGAGGGGTGCTGGTCTACCGATTGATATGTGCAAGTCATAATAGGATTTATAAATGAGCATGTGTGTGTGTGTACAACTACAAGTTTTTGAAGTGGAGGGAAGGCATTCAAATAGTCTTAGGCAGTCCCTACAAAGTATGGACATCTGATAAAGTGGAAAACATCATGAGTCAAGTTGTGTAGGAGCAATTATCATGGTATGTTTTTAGAGCCTCCGGAAACAGAAGCTAATCAGTGGGGGGAATCAAATTATATTGGCGTCAGTCGGTGGCATTTTAGATTTCATTTGAATTAGATCTTACTAATTTGTTCAGAGTAAATAAATCTGATTTGAGTCACAACAACAAAAAATCTACACCACCTTATTGTCTGCCTCTCTGTTCAAATGGCCGCCTGTACCGCTGCGCTAGACCGCTACCGAAGCTTGTTCGGTACAGTTGAGGCTGACGACGTGGAGATTCCTTCCTAAAATATTCCACTAGCAAAATACTCGTAGTGTTCTCACATCATACAACAGATTATATGACTAATAAGAAGACTGATAGGCAGAATGAGAAAAAAAGGAAACGTAGAGCGTTAAAAATTTAAATACAAGAATAATTTGCCATCAACTAGTACTGATCTATCCTTCCCATCCCAGTCAGATATAAAATCACAAGATTCTAATCATGACAGTCATAAAGTTACGCTGAATTTTAACTAGAACATAACAACAAGTAGCTGGTGGCTGGTGGAAGATACAATGTACTATACCAGCACTAGCAGTGGCACTTCCACAAGAAAGTTCAAAAAAAAATAATAATAAAATGCTAATTGTGAGATGGCGAGCATTTGGCTGAGGTTATAACGAGGCTTTTTCCAATCATCATCAGTTTGTTCTCTTGTTACGCTTAAATGTACTTACGTAGGTAGGTTGGTCTGTCACAATAAAGGAAAAGTCGTGTCTATTCTAGCATTGTTGGATACTATATAGGAGATGGCGAATCCAGTTTTGCGCTCAATCTTTGAGAAATATCATGGATTATATGGACTATAACTCATTCGGAATAAAATAAGAAAAGAAGAAAACAAGATAAGAGAATAAAAAGACATATCCTTCCCAATCCTAAATTCAATCCCAAATCCCCAACAAAAGAGATGCCTGTCCATTAAACTGACACTGGCATTAGTAAAATGACATGCTCATCAATAAATCATACGTAATTGGGAAACTATCTCACTGTAAACAGTATACAGATACACTCCTCACAAAACTTGTTCTCAACTACTGTGGATTTTATTAAAATGAATTTATATTTATTTCAACTGCACATATTATATATTCCCACTGCTATTTTCTTTGTTTTCAGCTCCGTAAATTCTTTTAATATACCCTAGTGTAAAAGATTTACTAATGTACATGGGTACTTACAGACAATTTGTAAGCGGGGAAATCAAGACTGCACATATATTATTGGATATTAGCAGATTGCTAATACAAAATACAAACACAAGTCAGTCAACTAAATTGCGCCTTGAGAAGAAAACGGAACGTTCAGACCCTTACCTTGTTTTATGCACTGTCTCTGCATAACGTCCATTGGTTTTGATTCATTCCTTTTGGGTGAAAAGAGAATATTTAATTAAATGCCTATAATTTATGAGATAAAAAAATGGTGGGGAATTATCATTAGGTGAGATTGTGGGTATCTGTTAGTTTGAATTTTGATCAGGGCACATAGTGCATTGTGTACTGAGCTGGTGTTGTTGGACGGAAGCAGTCTGCTGACTGCTGTAGCGTCTCTGTACACGTAATCGATCCAGCTGCTCATGTTATTTTTTTTGTATAGTACTTATGTCGATAATAATTATGTCTTGGAGCTTCACAGAGGTGGCCTAACACTAAATCTTTGATAAGATTCATACAATTATAAATTCATACGAATTTTATTGGCAGATTGGATTAAATTAATTCAAACTGTCTTATTACTTTGACTTTTGAAAGGACATTTGCAACAGGCAGCTCATTGTAGGCCTAGCTACAGCATACATAAATACACAAATACATCGTCTAGCATATACTATGGGCAATATACTACATATAGGTGCATAGTCAACCCTCGCTAAAAGTCAGTCAGTTCTACTGTTCTATCTATGTATAAGTGATGCTGATGATGATAGAAGACTGTAGGAAGGTGTACGTACATTTCGTGTGAATCAGGATTGTAATGAAACTGTAAGCATCGTTCGTTAGCTCTGTCTTTAGTTAGATTCCCATTCACATGAATGCTAATCAATCAACATTAGATTGCATGTAATTGCATCGCTCAAAAAAGATTGGAATATTAACCATTTGGGCTGTATAATGTAAATAGTGTACATATTCCGTTGTGGAGTCTGAGTCTGTCGATCTGTATTATGTATTTCATATAGAAATCTATAATAAAATTACATAATGAATGTGGTAGGTATAGGCATTGTGCACATGGAAACCCTGGACCTGCAAGCTCACTATGCCGGCCAGCACAACAAATAAAATGGTACGTTGATTTTGTTTTTTGAATGGCAACCTCGGAGCCACTGGTTCATTAAAATGATTGACACTTTCAATTAACATTGTGAGCAAATGGTGAACCTCCTTCAAACAAAACGAATGCATCCTCTCAGCTCGTATGCTCTGTGTACATCAATGGTGATGGGGATGGTGATGGGATGGCGGGCTACGTGTGGTAGTGGTAACAAGTACAGGTACACAAGTACACACACACAAGTATGAAGCAACACCAGTCCCAACCAACGCAACGCCTCATTTGAACAAGAAAACACAGTGTGGAGATGAAGAGGGGAGAGGGACAGAGAGAGAGAAGACGAAGAAGAAAAAAATGTGAAGCTCTAATGTTTGTAATTAAAAATTAAATTAGTGGCTTTGGATTCTCAAGTCTATGTTGATTACTTTACTATCTGATATAATATGATATGCCACCCTGCCATATTACCTTTCTATCTTGACCATCTTCAAATAAATCAAAGCGAATAATTCATTTCATTAAAGTCAACCCCATTTAACTCCATTTATCATCCATCCAAGTCCAACCAGACTAGTTTCCTTTTCTCGTCCTGGCATATGTATGTATCGTTGTAGTTCGTAGGCAGTAGCCATTGCTATTGCTATTGCTATTGCTGTTGCCAGAACCAGAACGGACAGAGCATTATTAGTATGTATGGCACAATCACAGTCATCCCACGGAAAGCAGATCTGGCCGTATCACTCCAGCAATGTCCAGATCCCGACTCTTTCTATACATCAGTAGTGATTCTGTGGAGCCTCCCCTATCAAATACTATTGGTACAATGATCATGATAATGATGATTATGGCCTTTATCCTCCAAATTAATTCAATAACCCGTTGTTTGTTAGTTAAAAGTCCATGTAGAAAAATAATTAAGCAGTGTCAGTTTTTACTCTAAAGACAAGACCCCATAGTGGGATTCCTAATGAAATCATTGTTATGTGTAATGTTTCCTATTTTACAGTCACTAATCCTTTCAGCTTTCCTGACCAAACCTACGCCATTTAGTGTATAGCATTTTTTCATGATTTCCCCTCAAATCTAAAATTAAGGTTGAAATATATATACATATGTACAGTGCAGCATGGATTCCATGTTGAACGACGTTCTTTTCTATTATTGGCTCGACAGATCAGTGATACTTCTTCGAGCCCCTTGTAAATAATTACACGTTATGCCTAACCAGGTTGTGTCATAGTTGTAAAAGGGTGTCTTTGTCGTTTTTGCAGAGTTGGAAAGAAGCAATTGCTTCGTGTAACGTGTACATACTGACCCTGATGGTATTCATTTGTTCATAGCAAGCTAAACCGACAGATTCCTAGCTGGAATTCTATATGTACACAATCACAGAGAGAACAGGGATGCGTTTTGGAAGCCGTCGTGCCAAGCCATGAAAGAAAGGCTACTCCTATATGCCCTGTGCTATTATATGCTCCTAGAGTCTGTTATCATGAGCGGACAGACGGGACCGTCGAGAGTTTCTGTAAAATAATAATTGTCGGCTTCATTTTAGAATTAATATTGCTTGTTCTCCACCATAACAATTAAACTGACACCAACTAATTAAACAATAAAGAGTTTCTTTCAATTTTTATATTAATTTAATCAATCTCACGTTTTGAAGGTGGTCCACAGTTTTCACCTACACCTCAAGAGCCTGTAAAAGTATCAAACTGACAATTAGGCATTTATTGTTGTTTACCATCCGCTTTATCTCGTATCTCTCTACTTATTATTCTATCTATTTTATGCACGATTATTTATTGCAAAGGGCTCATTTTCCTATATGTACCTCTGTATATCCAGGTAACCGTAGCCCTTTTTTAATATGGACTTTCTATGTAAAAAATAACTATGAGCTTATACATAAATGTCTACCTGTATCCGCATTCTTACAGTCACCTATAGTTCATACATACCTACACAATGGATACGTACAAGCACACTTTTATATGCATGGTCCTGATTCTTGAGTAAATTGAATACCAGAAGTGTACTGACACCAAAATTATCAACATATTTAATAACACGAATGAAGGATGAGGAATCTCACCCTCTTCAGTTAAAAAAAATCCCCAATTTATCTAAATTCCCAATTCAATGCAATTAATAAGGATGTAATTAAAAAGTGTGTTCGATTGTTCCTTTTTTTTGTGTGTGTACGTTTTCTTCATAATTCAAAGTTAATAAGAAAGATGAAGGATGAAAAAAAGATTTCCAATTTTGTTATTAATCAAACCTAACATATTCTCTGTGCACCAGTGTAGAGTGGATGGGCATGGAGGGATCCGGAATCTGGAATAGCCTCCCTTTTCCAATGCAAAATGGAGAGGCTTAAATAAAGAAAACAGTGGTAGAAAGATCATTTTAGGGGGATTATTTTATATTCTAAAGAGAATCGGGCGATGAGGAGGGTCCAAGATTGCAAATTTCATTTGCCTTAGATTAGCTAGAACATAATTCTTTTATTCTCATTACTCTCAACTCCAACACGATTATATCTTTCTACAAATCTACAATCTGCATCTACAAGCTGATCCTCAGTTAATTGTACCAACATTTAAAAGCTTGAAATACAAAGGGTGATTTTCAGGTTCAAACTCTCCAGCTTCAATGTCTTCTTGCATTCCTACATGTATAAAATATCATAAGTTTAGTTGTATTGTTGCTTGTCTGTATGTTTGCAGAACTAACTCGATGTTATCTAAGGAAGGTACCTAAAGGGGTGAGTTTAGTATAACTGCTATGGAACTAGTATAGTACTATGTGTAGACCTTGATACTTCAGTCAGTATATTACGTTCTGGATGGCATGACTTGATATATAGTTAGATAGTATGGCATAACTAAGCGTTTCATATTACATTAACTTATGGTCGTACATTTTATTATTGTAATTTGGGAAAATTATACATGGTCCAGCATATTATTAATTTAAGATGACGATATCCATTAAAAGACATATTTTTCCTTTCTTACTTCTCCATCGCATCGGCGTGCATACAATTCCGCTCTTCCACAGTTTAACTTTCCAAGACTCAAGACAATTACTTATATAAGTGCACATTTCTCCACACATTAGCATAATACTAATGTACAGGTAAGTAATGTAATGTGGTACTAGTAATGCTCGGCCCTGTAGTGTAGTAAGTATAGTACTGACGAGGTCCTCGCGTATACATTTTCTCTGGACACATTACCTATATAAAGTAGGTAGGTATGTGTATGCACTGAGGTAATCTTTCAGTCTAATTTCAGATAGATATATCTTCATCGCCTATCCAGCCATGGTATGGTAGTACCTAGGTACATATGTACATATTTATGTAGGCATACACTGAACTTGCATACTGGAGAGATAAAGAAGAATACGGAAAAAAAAATCTTGGAAATGAAAACATGAACTTTGTTTATTACATTGTCACGGAAAATTAGTTCCACGCAAATAAAAACAATTTAATACGAGGTTTCAGTTACGTAATGAATATGCATGTTTCAAATAATGACCGAATGCTTGAGGTAGGTTTGGCTTGGTCTAGCAATGGCAGTTTAGTTGGCCGCAGTCTTATTTAATCTTATTGTATAGTCGCACTGTCTTTTATTTTACGATGCAGTATAGCATGTAATGGGTTATGTAAGTATAGATGTTCGTATTCGTATTCTGTATATAATTACAACCATATATCTGTGTGCCTTATACATACGTAGGTATACAAAATGCGACGGCAAGTCTGTTTTTTTGTCTACCCATATTTTCATTTTGTTGTCGTTTTTCTGCCGCAGTCCATACGCCATACCCTATGCTATATACCTAACTCTATACAATTATTTGCCACAGATAATAGTCCCTACAGATATAGTTACCTACATACATACCTATATCTGGATTTGGAAGAAATCAAATTTCTTTTAAAAACACATTAGCTCAGATTCAGAAGCGTCCATGTAAAACTCATTGGGCAAAAAACAAAAAAACTTTTTAGAAAGATTTTAGCGAAATCTTGATGCAGTATGTTTTGTATGTAGAATGTAGGTCCATGTTTTACAGACCAGATGGGTTTGACACTGAAAAAAAAGGAGCTCGACTGGGCTGGAACTACACTCTATTATTAATATGAATGCATGCGTTTACTATTATTAAGTAAAATATGACACGTATAAGAAGCTTGATATTCTTGTTTTTCATTTCAACATTTAATAACGTTAAACAAGAGAGAAAGAAGACGAAATAAATAAAAAATAATCCTACGCTTTTCTTTTGTCTCCCTCATTCTTATTACTGTTACTGTAGTTCTTGTAGGCATGTATAAAATAATGTAGTTCGCATCCTCGTGGTCTGGTCGTCTGATGTAAAGGGAAATTGGTGCTGTGTCTTCTGGTTCTTACATAGTAAAAATATTTTAGGGAAGGAACTTTATTGTGTTATGCAGACGAAGTAGGAACCAGTATCTGTAGATATGAATATGTATGAATTTCCTTTTACCAAAGGGGGAAAAAAATATACATATAAGACTATCACTGTCTAGTGTGAGTCTCCTGAGAAGTATGTATGTACGCATATGTGAAAGAGGTTGAGCTGAACCCGGAGGATAAATGGGATTTTTAGAGGGAGTATACACGTTAAATGACACTAATTTTCTAATGACAGGGTAAGGAAACATCTCTGAATTATTAGGATAATGAAAGGCGCCTTTGGTTTAAGGCTGCTGCTGCTCCGCAGAGTGCCTCTTCACCAATTCTGTATAACTCGAAGGAACTCTCTCGAACAACTTCCATCTCTCTACAAGATCCATAATGCCATGCCATACCATGGCAGGGCAGTCAAAAGGTCATTGTTGAACAAACGACTGGGACGTGAATAACGTGATTCTACCCGTAATACCTGATTATCTGTATTACAATTAGACGAAAAAACTTTGAGTGTAGCCTTACATCATATAGTTACCTATGCTCGATTCCTTAAGACCTGAGCCCAACTCGTTAGAATATTTAATTTGATTTTGTTTTCTAACAACGACGAGGGAAATTTGTTCTCCACAACTCCACAACACAATGCAGTGCACAAATCTTCAAACTGTTTACAAACAAATCACAAATTTAATAACAAAAATGTACTGTTAGACTGATAAAATCATAAATGACGGATTAGCTAGGTTATTTCTTAACTCGCATTAGTTTCATCCCCAGTCCAGATACATTGATGTGACGGGACGAGACGAGGCTCTCGTGACTTTGTAATTAGAAAATTAAAAAAACCGTATAAATTCAATTTAGGCTAGAAGTCAAAGTAGCTACGTAGACATCTACACAGTGAAGTGGTACATAATAATGTATAATAATGCATAGACTAGCGTTGTTGGTACTGGTACTGCTAGTAAGTAGTAAGGTGTATAGTGTATGTATATGCAGTGCAATGTAGTAGCTTCGCTCACAGATTTCATTGAAATTAATGTGGAGACCTGCTGTATTGCGGTATTACAGCTTCAGCTCCAGCTGGGGAAGTTATGTAAATGTAGCGTATAGCATCTGCAGTAGGAGAAGCCACGTGTAATTATACATCTGACTATCACTGATTTAAGTAATCAAGCATTCCGTCCACATTATCATCCAAAGCTAATGAAATTATAACTCTGACAAAGCAAATTGAAAATAATGTAGAAATCAAATTTTCAAATAATATACAAGAAAAAAACCCCATAGTTTCCTTTCAGTGCTTTCCTGCGTCTCTCAAGAACATACGTACATATATACGTAAATACTCATTTTGCAGTCGTACATGGACTTACATTTTAATATGCCTCCACATGACGTGTGATAAAGCCTTTGAACTCAAAATGATATTGTAATGCGACAAATTAGCCCTTTTGAGACGCACCGGTTCCTACACAGATATGACGACTATGGTATTGCTCAAAAGTATGCAGACTGCAGACGATAGACTTAATTTTGATAGATTTTTTTTGTTCTTCTTGTGGTCCTTCCCTTCACTAGAGAAGGAATAAATGACTGCTGTTGTTGTTGCTGCTGGTCCTTTATGTGGCGCCCCCATATTATGTAGGAACTATGATAGCTGGAAAAAGGAGGGGAGAGGAAAAAACAAAAAAAAAGCTTGAGCTGATTGAATAATTTAGTTTTTTGAAGAATTTGATTGAAGCCGACGTGAAGGTGTAATGAGTGCGTTTAAAAATCAGTGTATATGTGCAGTGTGTTAATGAAAATGATGGTTGAGATGATGACGTCAGCACATCAAAGCCTCACAAAAGAAATGACCAAGTCATCATTAGTTAATTTACAAAGGTGAAAAATGAATTAAAGAACTTGATGAAATTGACCTCCTTTATTATTCCAAGTAATTGCTCTGTTACTTTAGGCAATCTCATGTTTTTGTTTACCCCGCAAGCATTTTCGTTACGCATCCCAATCCAGCCAGCCAGTGCTTTTGTGAAGCAAAAGCAGCCCACAGCACCTCATCTCAACTCATGCCATTTAATCCTCCAACGATGTGGTTGTTGTGGAGCACTCTCGTCTGTAGCAGTCAGCGGCCAAAACCCACCGTAGAAAGCAGTTACGAGTCTCCGCATCTCACAACCATGTACAGTTTATCTTCATTGTCACAAATCATAATAATGTGAGCACACTGTTCATCAACATCATTATCTCTAGTCTCAAGCTTGTGTTTCTTCACCATTACAAGGGGGAAATGACTCAAATATTTTATATGAACTGTCTACTGTGTTTTCACTCTAGTTCGGTCAGCCCTCATCGTTTATGTACAACATGCTCCTGGGTAATCATACTAGTACATGAGGTCTGGGCATTCTAGCTCAAGAACACACAAAAAATTTGGATTATATTTTGCAAGGAATTACTGGTAGAAGATGCAATTCCCTCGTAATTAGGTATGTACAGACTGCAATTAGTACTTCATAATTAGAATTTATGTTCCGGGTGACAAAGACAATGACCCAGGGTAGGTAGGGAAAAGTAATCATAATCATAATGTGGCAGACCCACACTCAGACACAACATAAAATTGAATTTAAATAATTATTATTTTATTTTTTTGTACTTCCTTCGTGATACGATGTGACATCCTGCGCCACCAGCCACCAAATAATAATATATTGTATCAAAATTAAATCTGTGCTTCATTATCATTACGATTTACATTTGTCTGTTGGTTACATTTTATTTGTTCATCTGTGCAGAGAGTACCTGTGTAGTTGGAGTCATGATTGTGACGGATGACTATTGAATTTAAAGCACGACCCATGTTTTGTTTACTCATTCACCGCACCGCATCGAAGGAGACGAACGACCAGAGAGATAGAGCTCACTAGTCAGACCGTATGACTTACTATCAATAAATAAACAAGTATTTGTTTCTCATTTTCGGACCACGTAGATTGACTTTATGTATGAGTTGAGCGAAAGACACCCTGTAGTATCTGCGCGTATCTGGACTGGCCTTTTAACAATGAATTCCCTTGACGAGGATGATTTTCTTGGAAAGTTAAATACCTAGTACATGGCTGATGGTTGTTGAATTTGAAAATCGGAAGCTCATAACTTCATGAGGTTTATTGCTGTGCTCAGCTGACAAGCCATTGAAAGATTTGTGGGGTAAAACAGCGGGATAAGCCGTGGCTCATCTCACAGGAGCAGGAGCCAGGGAAGTTACAGTATTGGAGGTACGTAGGTACTAATATAGTACGTTCCAGTTAATCCCCCACCTCTCATTTTGTTTCAGGTTCAAATACATACATCTATAGACGATTATAGTGTATAGTGTACAGAACGCAAGGGGTAAGTGCAATTTGCGGATGTAATTCTATGAAACAATGGAACTTCTATCGATACTTCCTCCGTGCAGTATCTATTTGTGTTGCATCGGTTGGGTCCTTTGGGGATTCAATAGTAATTGGCTCCTCGTCATCATGGGACATCGTCGCCGGGTGATTTGTAGCTGTAAAGTGATTACTTATTATTAGTTTTGGTTACAAGTCATACCATGCATTGGTAAAGCACATGATAGAAAATCTCATCGGAGTAATTCTTCACCTAAGACCTTGATTTCATTTAACTTTAACCTCTTCGGAACTGGCAAGCCATCAAGTTGTTTAGTGCTGATACTACAAATTAACATTTTCATAATGATCAAAACTAGAAATCAACATTTTTAAAAAGGTTTAAAACTAGAATACAACTCTTTCAAAACGATCATCAAAACTAGAATTCAACATTTTCAAAAAGATGTAAAACTAAACAAACACAACATTTTCAAAATGATGTAAAACTAGAAATCAACCCTTTCAAAAAGATCATCCAAACTAGATTTCAGCTCTTTCAAAAAGGTACAAAACCTAATTAAAAAATTTAATAAAAAAACTATAATTAAAGTTTATCATGGAAACCTGCCATTTTCACCATTTTCACCTGGAAATCAAGGTCTAAGAGCCTTACGACGTCGATTTTGAGTGACTAGCGACAAACCTATCGGCGACGTCTAATGGTGATGTGAATAATG
>JAQFZC010000327.1:0-57691 GCA_034695205.1 Dicyrtoma fusca | reverse complement strand
TATATCTGACACAGGAATCAGCCATGTATGTTCAAACTGTCGCTATGCCGCATAAACGGCTTAGCTAATCGGAAGATACATGTATAGAAAAGCAAAACATTTTGTCTACAACGCCTCTGTCTACTCAATATGCCTGCCTTGGTGAATGGAAATGATTGATGACAAAACTATTCTTGGGGACACTTTCATAAAAATCAAGCAAAATTAAGCATATTCATAACCTGTACAGGACTGTATACAAAGATCCGAATAGTTCATCCCTTCACTTCAGTTCTAATCTGATTATTGATGGAGTGACTCAATTTCTACTAGTAGGTACTTTATTTTTTACGCTGATTTAACAGAAGGCCTGTGTGCCATTCTGTGTAAAGAAGTTACACAACAGATCAATTTTTTGAAATACACAAAATGCCACAAATAATGATGGAATGTAAGATGGTACATTTTTTACACTTGCATCTATGAATGTACAATAAGTGCATTTGACACTTTACACAAATTAGGAAAGACGGACGAGTTGAAGATACTACGCAAGCTACATAGCTTTCCCCCAATCATTCGTGAAGTCAGAGTCCATCAGTACAATCCAAATCAGGATTCTGAATAGCTGCATTGACTTAAGGGCGAAGTACAGGAGCCCTGGCTGGATGGTTCTGTCCATTTAAATTCCAAGTGGAATGCAAATGAAATCCATAGACTGTTCAAGTACGGCATTTACTGAGAGGGGAAATCCTGGAGATACATACATATAACCAGGTAACGTTGTAGGATGGAGTGACGGGATTGCGTGACGTAATGGAGAGGAAGGAGGAATTGGCAGTGGGTTAATAGGAAAATATTGGGAACGAGCCTGCAGCCCATCATGGAGAGGAGCGAGACGAAGGCTATGAAATCCTGCCTATTGGAGGTAGGGTGACTTTTGACAGGCCTCCAAGGGGCCTCCTTTCATGCCTCATGTCTGTAAACATACAAGGGCTCTTTTCTCCGGTTCAGATTATTTGGTCGGCAGAACTTCCATAGTCGGCATCCCATAATCCTCTTAGCTATCGGATTACAGCGACAACAAGTAGCTCACAAATTTCAAAAGTACAATTTATTTTCCCATTTACTTCCTCACTTAATCCTCCTAATCCTCCTCGTCCTCATCAACAGTCCTTACACGAGTATTTACTTACTATTTATTTTACCACAGTCTCCATTTATTTCCTCACTGACAGTCAATTTCAATTTTAATTAGTGTCCTTAGTTGAAGCATGAGTGACACTAAATAAATCAACGATAAAGTACTGTTGTACAATTACTGCTTTAAACTTTTGGATAATCTGCATCTTTAATTATCCAATACATGGAAGTACTTAGTAAGATCTACGAACAATCTGTGAAAATAATTTCAAGTCATCAGCGACTCTCAAAGTCAACTACAGCGTCTTCATCTCCGTCGACGTCCACTTCACGTTTAGAAGGAGAGATCATGACGCTACCCGGGAAATTATTCCGTCCATGGGATGGACCTGCAAAAGCTCAAAGTGGTGGTGGTGGTGGTGGTGGTGGTGACTCACAGAGAATAGTGAAGGAAGATGCAAATTTGCCCTACAATTCCTCTCTCAGCACAATAGCCACGGCATCCGTCCCCACAAAAGTAAAGCCCTCTCTTCCAGAAAAAGTGGACAAATCCGAAAAAAGTCCTTCGTATTCTCATCAAAATCAAAATAAAAAAACAATAAGAATTAGCAGTGTAGACAATGATAAACTAAATAAAAAATCTTACCCTCCAAAATTGAGTTCACCACTTCATACCCTGCACTCATACAATCAGTGCCGTACTGCCCATCATGACTCTAGTGTTTACAGTCGACTCCAATCTCAATCGCAACCCCAGCATCATCCAGACTACTTACCGTTTGAGAGTGATCAGAGCTCATCCGTTGGGAACTACTGTGAGCCCATATCCCCCACAGACTCAGACTATCATCTGTCTAGTGATAGCCCCTCAAATCTTTTCCTATATCCCTTGGCAATCAATGAATTGGCAAATCTATCCAGAAATGAATTAACAGCGATTGGACTTTTACCTCCAGAATTGCCCTCTACTCATAAAGCCAAGAGACAGCGTCCGAAACGATTTCATTGTCCACACTGTCAAGTTGCCTTTTCCAACAATGGTCAACTGCGTGGTCATATACGAATCCATACAGGTAAGAAATCCGTTTTTAGTTAGTAACACAAACTCATTGTTTAAATTGAAAACATATCCCTAATTAATCTGTATCAGTGAACATTTGTTTATTTGAATATTTGTAACGTTTCTGTAAAGATTGACAGCGTAACGGTTGTAGTAGCACGTAAAAGGTATTGTACAAACAATACCGTTTTTTACGCAATCGTTTAAAAAATTGCACCAAAAAGGGAGTATTACATAGTTTTGTGACAGTTTTTTTTAGAAAATGTGCATGAATTTGTAAATTGTTTTTATTAAAGGTGAGCGACCCTTTGTCTGTGAGCAAGAAGGCTGCGGGAAAAGTTTTACAAGAAATGAAGAATTAACTAGACATCGAAGAATTCACACAGGTAATCCAATGCATCCATAAACATGTGTACAAGAGCCTATTTTAGCAAGCTAAACGTTAACAGTAATGACGTATTACACACACACTACATCAGCATATAATTCCACAACCCTCAGCTGAGTCGTTTCATTCAAACTAAAAAAAACAATAATTTTAAGACAGTATTCACAGGTAAAATGGAAATTAAGTCGTTAAAGTTAAAATGCAATCTAAATGTTTGCTTCTAACTAGACACATATTGTATGCTGATGCATTTACAGAGGAGACAAAGATAGGACAAAAGGGAAGGGCAGAATGGTGCGATGAATTCATCATAATTATTTTGTGCTAATGGTGTGTTTGCCTTTGACAGGTTTGAGACCATTCCCATGCTCCTACTGCGGGAAAAAATTTGGTCGGAAAGATCATCTGAAGAAGCACACAAGGACGCATCAAAGGATTTTGTACACACCGACGTCAATGATTGGCTACGGAAGCCCATTCCAACCCTTTCATCCGCCCATATTATCCACCGCAGTCTCCACTGATCTCAGCCTCTCATCTGTCCCACCCTATAATTTCCCAATGCTGCCCTCCCTGCCACACTCCCATTATCCAACGCTGTAATTTATTACTCCATCAGCACAGATAATACTATACTCGTCTCTGTATTATTGTGAAACAACCGCAAGCATGTAGCGTCAATGGGATTAAAAATAAACTATGGTTAAAGCACAAGGCGAGATATTTGAGCTCATACATATTTCTACAGGAATTCGTGCCTGCAAAATCCAAAATAAATAACCAAGGGGTTTCCAATATCGCCGCTCAATTACTTTCACAATTTAATAATTGATTTCAAAAAACGTGTGTACATTATATTTGCTTTGGCTAGTATAGTAATCCCAAAATACTCGCTAAAGAAATTGTAAATTATCCTGCAAACTAAAATGTATTTAAATGTTTTAAGGAGCTTTTAAGCTTACGGTGACAAAGATAGTAGTTCCAAACTTTTTCTGTATTTAACTGTAATCTAATGATATAAGTCACCTCAAGCCTTGAAACACTAAAACTGTAATTAATTTAATATCGATATAAAAAATAGAATGCTCTTGAAATAACGGAAGACTGTTTTAAGCTCAAGTGAAAATGTAATCTATAGTAAATAAATTGTTACAAACTTTAATCGCAAGACTAAATCCAACGGTATGTACCTATAGGTGTAAAATAAAGAGCGGATGATAATTCATAATTGAGCTAGAAACATGGAAGTGAAATTCCTTAAGCATGTACACAGCATAGAAAAGAGATTACATAAGGCCTCCGTCATCCGTCTACCTTTTCACCATTTCATCTTGTGCATGTGCATTGTCCGAGGAAATGAGTTTTGACATCCTCAAATTGATCGTGGCTTTCACATATAAAACATTACACCACTACCAAAAAAATGTAGGAAAACCATTCAAAGTTAAAAGCGCAATATGAAGACTAGATCAGTACTTCTTTTTTGAATGAAGTGGAAGTCGACAAGAAGTCTGGTCTGGCTTAGTTTGACCTTTCTAGTGAGTGAAAGGTAAATCAAGCTGTACCTATTATTATTATTGTATTCTGTGGAGGACTGAAGCATTGTTGTGCGTACTCTTCCTTTACCGGAGTGGGATTATTATGGAACTGGAGGAAGAAGGAAAAAAATCATGTTAGTAGGCTTCTACGGGTTTGACGTGTTGTATTTGGGCTCAATAGGCAATAATTCCAATCGTGGTGATAGTGGTGGACAAGGCCTTCTGAAGAATACATACTTACCTACATAAGCTCACTGTGGACAATCTGCAGGCCTTTTTACTACAAGTTCCAATTAAGGGAGCAAGTATGTCCAAAAAAAAAGTAAAAAGAAACTGTTCTGCAAAGACTATGCTGTACTCCCTACACCCAAATGCGCCTATAGATATATCTATAACAGCCCATGGACCACAACCGGATGAGCTCCAGGTCTCAATGAAGGTGCATACCTACATATTATAGGCTGAGGATGCCACGCTGTGCTTGGTCATGTCCAGAGATGAAACTCTGAACAAACTGTATGGCTATATTTACCAGAATTTTGGGGCCAAACAAGCCAGACTTACCACAGGGGGCCATCGACAGTTTTAAGATAAATTGCTACACTTCTTCGACGTGCAAAACTCTTGTCCCTTGTCGCCTTATTATTCTTGTTCCATTTCATTCATTTCGTCCAGAAGTTTGGGAGCAAAGACTTTATACTGCTTTTGGACTGAAGCTACAACTACATACATCCTCCTGTAGCGTTGGCGTTGGGGTTCGTAAAGAAAGTGAGTGTGGCTACCCGTGTAAGATGGCAACAGGCCTTCACTTAACTTTAAAAATTCAATGTACCTACCTACCTACTTACACAATTATTTTTTGTCCGCTTAATTTCGTGATGACAGGCAAAATGACGCAATGCAATTTGAGCTCTGTTTAAAGGATTTCTTCATTGTATTTCTCCATTTTGTGGTCAACGTCAAAGGAGAACGGTCACATTTCCTTTCCCTCTCAATAAGACGTAACAATATTGTTCGCATTTAAATGTGAAATGCTGGGCTCTCAGCTGATCTCAATCTCTTCAGCTTCAGATTGTGTCACAAGAAGGAAGGAGAATTGTTCAGTGTTACAGTGCACTGGTCGTCCAAGTTACACGTGGCCCACTTTGTTTTCACGTTAATTGTGCTACCTTTCAATCCATTTGGTATTGTCACAACGCAACGCCACGAAACAGAATGCTGCCCAGTGCAGTGTAACTACATAGTTATTGGCAGACCGCGTCTCACGCTAAAACGATAATCTCATCTGAATTTCACTAGAAAATAAAAATTATATAATTAAGTACAAAAACGGTTAAATCTTTCCCATTTTATTGGTAGCCCCTGGTTCCTGGTGCATGAACTATCTAAAATATGCTTTGGTTAGGATTTCTGGGTGAGGATTTTGGTATTTTAGACAAATTTTCATTACTGAGGGAGTAATCACCCAGAATCTTCTACAGTTCTACACAATGTACATAAATCCGGTAGTCTAAATATGCTGATGCTATGATAAATATTAGGTTTTTAATGGGACTGGGAGCAGAAGTTGAGAAAGGAAGTGTTTGTCTGGGTTATATTTATGAAAAATAGATACCTAGTTTGTGGTTCATGAAATGGGTGTCCCATTTGACGATTTGGATACAAATGATAGGTATTTGTGATGGTGATTTGTAGTCACAGATGAAATGGTCAAAAGAGTCATTCAGAGATCATAATAGGATGAGCGTGTGTAGATTATCGATATTGATATTATGGAATGAATTATACGTGGAATCAAATGAATGAAATTCAAGTATCACTGCTCCTTTTACCAACACTCACATCATTCTGTTCGATTTGGAACAGTTGGGTCATGAGAAGAGGAGAGCGAAAGCGTGTTCAGTCATTCAGTTAACATAGTAGAAATGCACACACGCACTTGAGTTTTCAATGAATCAATGAATGATGTGATGAATGGGCCTCTTCACAAAGAAAAACTTGTCAAAATGAACAAATTTGAGGGCGTCATAATGACACATATTTTACTTAATATTTTTCCAACCAAATGTGATATATTAGCATCTACACAGAATTTAAGTGGGTCTCAATGATCTTTTAACATTCCGGCCTCTAGCTATACAGAGAGATAACGATAAACATTTAATCACGTACGGGATTCTCTGACTTTTATTTTTATTGAATGTTCCTCTTTGAATGAGGAAGGGCGGTAAGGGCTAAATTATTTCTCATTCACGTTTTTATACATTCAAGAATAAATCGCCACTAAAAATAGAATATGCTCTGTAAAAATGTTTAACTATGCAAGTGCGTTTCCACGCACTGCAAGAAGCTCGACTTTAGTCGCCTGATCAGCCTCATTGTCAGTATAACAACTTAAAATTTACGACCAGTACAAAGATGTAAACCAAAGTAAAGATTTCAATTTACATAGCTCGTTGACGAAGCTATCGTTCATGAAATTCCGATACTTCAGCGAAATACCGGCCATTTAATTTATTCTCTTGAAGCAGAAGTCATACACCTTTTTATCCCAGTAAAAGCTTCAAAAATAAATAAACACCTTTTTAGTAGTTGCATTGCATTTAAACTAAAAAGAAGTGCAAAACGTTTTAGTTAAAGTTTTAAACCAGTAGAGAAAGTGAAGACAGTTTTTAAGCAATTCATCTAGTAGCAAAACCTATGTATGTACAGATATAAAGTTTGTATCGTCGCACTTGGAACTTCCTAAAATTCAGTTTTGACGATAAACATTTACAATCTGTAGAAAGTTTAAGAGAGTAAGAAAAACTACTAGGTACATAGATGCCCAAAATAAAAAAAGAGGTTGACACGGAAAGGAATAATAGTGAATTTGCTACGGTACCCTAATCGCGCCCACCTTTCACTTCTAGCTCTGCGAATGACTTGAACTCCCTAATGGTCTTTATAGCAAACAAAAACCCACTCATTCACTCATCCCTATATCAGTGATCTATTAACGGTAAAAGTTGGCTGAAGTAATATTACACACCTACTCATACAAACTCACGTTACTAGCTTATGAGTAATTGCATTCTATATACTCAAGTATCTGTACTTGGCGGTAAGGACTTAACTTTCGCCAGTTACTTAAAAGTATGTTTAACAAGATCTGGGTTCTATACATAATGCACTTTGTGGGTACCTCCTTGGATACTTGAAATATTAGCTTCGTACAAAATTCTTAGCTGTTCATATTGATAGGCATACAATGGTACGTACATGGGATTTCACACCATTAGCATTACCACCACCATCAGTTGCTTTAACTACGTTGTAGGTAATACACTTAATAATGTGTAAGTCATAGTACCTACATCAGAAAGCACAACGAAATGTTATGTTCAAATTGTACATATGCATGCAGAACAGAGGGAAAGGACATTAAAGCAATCTTTTTTTTTTAAAGAAAACGGGAGAATATAATCAGAAGAAAAGATAACTATATGTGAGTATAATGTTTGTGAGGCCGGAATAGAAGGACGCGGTGTATTTAAAGTTTTGATCGGCACTTTGAGGCGGTCTGTCCCTTGACGACAAACCTTTGAGTCTTTTCTATTCTTCCTGGCCGAAAGTGTAGTAGCAGATTACTAATTTGAAGTCAAGTCAAGAGCAGAGAATAAAAGACGGAACACTTGAGAGTCGCACTTTTCAACCCAATCCCATCATCTATACACCCACAGTTCAGTCCGACAGTGATCAAAAAGTGCCGACCACCTGAAATGACAATGACTTCACTCTCTTCCACTCTCCTTTACAAAGATTCTGTCACCATAGCGCCCAATGCTCAACCATTGAATTCCATGTACGATGTACAACAAGGCACATCTAATTCACTTACCAGGTCGGTATCGGGGGGTGCCTATAGAAAAAGAGGCTATTACCTGACGCGTCACTGAAGTGGTCGGTACAGATATACTATGGTATATAGACCACTGTACTGTGACATTTCTTCAACTCAACTCAGATGTTGTAAATTATGCCTCTACAAGCATCTGTAGTGTGATCTTTTATGTAAGTTAACTGCAATATAAAAGGCTGCTTTGCTTCTGACAGCGCCAAACAATTAGTGAAGTACTTGGTGGACCGATATTTTAAATTTAGGCTATTAGAACGATACACCGAGATTACACAGGTACGGTCGCTTTAACTATATTATGAACGGATCCTCCTCCGCTTAAGACTGGGATACCTATTTATGTTCAAGTTGCAACTTTTAGAAAATTTGAGCTTGAAAATTCTCTGCAATTTGTTAGAAATATAGGTACTAATACCGCAGAAGAACGAAAGGCATCCATCCATCCAGTCAGAGAGCCTCAATTGATCCATTCTCATTTGTCAGTGAAATCTATGTGCAATTATCCACGGATTTAGAAAGACCAAACGACTCCATATAGCATCTTCTCCAGTTTGCACTGTGACCAATTTAG
Organism: Dicyrtoma fusca; assembly: GCA_034695205.1. NCBI lineage: Eukaryota > Metazoa > Arthropoda > Collembola > Symphypleona > Dicyrtomidae > Dicyrtoma > Dicyrtoma fusca. The sequence continues at coordinate 49,114 of JAQFZC010000327.1, read as the reverse complement.
TAGAATACCCACTTCGGTGGTTTCCAAAAATTCTTTCAATAACATCTCTCCTCCCTGAATAGGAAGCATATACCTATGTAGAATGTACAGGGAAAAAAAGTTCCAGAAATCAATCATTTAAAATCCTAGAGTTTGTCTGCCCTTCTCTCAAGTTCATATCTAGCATGTACTATGAGCAGCGCCTGCATTCATTCATTGTAGCATAATAATAAGGTTTTCCATGTGATCTTGTGGTGGTACACTTTGGTGGTCCAAAATTTCATATTTTTGTTTGGGTAGTAGACACAATTACTTTGGAGATTTAGCCCACTCAAACCTAACGCAAACTGTTGTACGTTAATAAAGGACCTCGTTGACAACAGTCAATACTGGATGCGAGCAGGTCTGAGTATGTATTACTTAGAGAGAGACTTATAATAATAATCTGTAATAATGATAATACTCCAATGGCTAATGGTACGATTCACAAGATACACAGATGGAAAGTATACATACCTACGTGGACATTTAATCGTAAGCATGCATATGTTACCGAATTTTACATATGGTGACACAAATACACGTAGAATGTGTGTGTGGAGTCAAAGATGAGTCTCATTCAGTCATTCAGTGTCTCTTCTGGTATATGTGCCATGTGTGTGAGGTAGGATTGTAGACTACTGTGATACATGGAGTCATGTGGGTCGAGAGATGAACTCGACATTTATTGTAAATTGTGGTTTAGTTTGTGTGAATGTCGTGTGGAAATATAGAAGGACGGAATTGAATAGTTTGATATATATTAGAGTCACAGTGGGGGATCATGACTTCTTCCTATTGTCAAGTGAAGGGCCGATCATTGGATTCTATCGGGTGGTCGTATGGTTTCTATTATGGTCACATGATAACGCACTGGGCTTTGTATAGTATGTAGTTTTGCCCCACAACCCATCTCTTTACCCTACCAACATTCAACAATCAAATCACAACGAACTACTCTGCATTGAATTTTGGCCACCAACTCTTCACGTAACCAAAACCAGGATCCTCATTTTGATTTATTATTTTATATTCCACGGGATGAACGGAGTCTATTCGAGTCTCGTGTAACCAAACCAACCATACACCACACGACATGTATCCGAAGATTCCCAAACAGAAGTATCGTGTATCATTCCGAAAATAAGCAGAGATATGTATTTTTTAAAACTTTATGAATGAATTCCCGAGCTTTCCGCGTCCTACTCGCTAAACTCTACCAAATGGAAAAATATATACCTACCCACAACAAGTTGGAGTCTACGGTGCATTGAAACGAATGTAGCTTCTTGTATTGCGATTTTGATATTGTGGCAAAGTCGTTCTGAGCACATTTTTAAACGCAAGTATCGAAGGTAAAGTGAGATTATGATTATGGGATGACTCTCAAGCAACACAGCAGCGTACATTTTAAATTAATGAACAGGATTTTAAGTTAACTTTTATTTTATAGGTAATAATTATCGCTACAGGAGAATGAGAATGAAGCTCAAATATGTTTAAACGCATAGAGAATAATAATTACCTTATTTGACCCTGGTTGCAAAATTTTTTAGCTTAGACCTATGCGAAATGGAAATCAAACAGAAAAATTCAAAAGCCTAAAAAGAATTTTGAGATTTTAACATACAAAGAATTATGAATATTTTTTCGAAAAATAAATTGAATTTCAGATAAAAGTTTTTGATCTGTGTAGAACTAGTTTAGTAGTTATAAAGAAATCAAAGCATGTATGTGTTGTACTGACTAGTCCATTTAGTACACTGCATTGCATAGCTGTACAATGTACATTGTAGGAAGTACAATGCATTGTTGCATTGTACTATGTTCGTAGTAATTTAGTAATATAGTGTAGCTACTTATTTCAGTATTAGTAACCAGAACCGCTCAATCTTGCACACCATTTACATATTTATATTAAAAATATAAAGCACGTATTCACGTATAATTATAGTTATTCAAGAAGCTATAAGCATATACTATAAGCATTTTCAAAGTGGGCAAAAATCATAAATTGAAATTAATAAAGTTAATAAATAATATTGTCGGTAACCTTAACTAATAATAAAGTCAATGTTGTTTGGTTGAGACTTTAAGTCGCATACGTATTTTTTGTAATAAACACAATTGCAAAACGTCTGATTTTACCAATACGTTTGGCCAACGTTTCGAGGCGGTATAATACAGCAAGCGCAATTCTGGTAAAATGAAATCATTCTCTTTACAAAAAATCCTCTGCTCTGTCAATCCAGTCGCTATCGCTACACCCATTAGCATTGCATTGCAGAAAAAAAGGATACTGGTTTCTTGAAGAGTGTGCTGAAGTTCCAGTAATCGATCTGACGAGGGACCCGTACGTAAGAAATTTTGCAATTTCCCCCAAAGGTATTTTTTCCAAATTCTACATTCATTAAGACTTATATTATATAAGTCTTAATGAATGTATAAATTTTTTATGGATAAAATATAATGTGTAATTATCATTTGTAATTTGTAATAAATCAAATAAATGTATAAAATGGATTTGAATTGACCCTCTTTAAGGGATTCCATCTAATATATCGGTATTTAAGTGCCTACTATAGTTTCAGATCCAAAAGTCTAAAAGTACGAACGTTAATTGGCTTAAACCTGTCATTACATACCGTTAAAATAATTACGTAACTATACTTACAATTAGGTAGGTAATCATATCAATATTCAAAAATAATTATCTAAACAAACGGATTAATTTGAGATGAGTAGTTGAGAGGAATATATGACGTATGAGTGTATAATATCTGTCGAGTATAACAAATTAACGAGTTGGGCCTACGGTACTCTGTAGCCCTTATTTATTCATTGGATTTCATTGAATACCTTACCTACTTATTTAGGCAGCTATTACTTTTGTATTCGTTAATTCGTTTTTAAATAGGATTTTTTGTCTATCTCATCTCCGGTTTTAAATCCGGGATGAAGAAGATGAAAGTTGGAGAAACGTTTGTGGAGCGATCTCTATGAGCCTCACCGTCCTCTACGCAGTGCGTGAGGACCGCATCTCTTTGAAATGATGAGTAGCAGTGAATTCAGAGGAAAAACATTATCAGTCGGTCACTCATCCCAGCCTTCCGTATTGTTGAAATTCGTTTTGAACTCAAACTACAACGACAGAAATTAATTCCACCTTTTTTAATTTGAAACTACCTAGTTTGCGGAAGATTAATTAATCAGACTTATTTTTGATTCAATTTTGAAGTCACGGTTCAACAAGTCACTTCATTCATCAGCTTGAGTTCCTAACGTTGTGTTTTGTGTTTCTTGATTTCTTTGCTCGCCAGTTTTTCAGTTTTTTGTTGTGGAAAAATAATTATTTTGTTTCGATTGCTGGAGCTGGAGTGTCCACACAGCCACAGCTTATGGATATTCATTTCCAGAGTAATTTATTTTTATATTTTGAATACAAATATAATGCAGTCTGTTGTAGAAGTAATATTAATAGGAATCGGCAGAATGAGTGTTCCCGTAGTGTATTCGTATTTTAAATTGAATTTGAATCCGTTCAAAGTCCGGAATTTGTGTCAAACTTTGTTTTAAAGTTTATGAGTGATTAATAATTCATAATTTATTACGTACAGACAGAGATACAGACCGTACTTAAAATCAACGAACTTTAAAGGGGTTGAGGAAGGGAAGGGATAATTTTGTTTGTGTTAGCTTGCAGTTAGTGGTGAGCAAATGTTGAATGTGAACGTTAGGGTTTGTGAAAAAATTACTTGTTTCGTTGTTCGTAGTTTCATTCACTTATTATTCGCCTCTTATTTAGTGGATCCATCGAGATTCATCGTAGCTGGGTGAGTTGAGTGATTTCACATTTTATAAACGTCAAACGTACCTACTTTGTACTTATGCAAGTAATTTGTACTAAGATGAGAAAGACGTGCATGCTTAGACGATAAAGTGAAAGCAAAAAATAATAAATTGAATTTTATTATAAGTAAATTAGAGTCGATATTATTTAGTGTTGTATGTATATGTAAATTTAATAGGTCACAGTCTCATTTTATTCTATGACTGTTGACTGTTTGTAAGTATTTTGAGAATCATCTTTGGTTCAAAAGCGTGTTTTGGATGATTTTTCCGAGTTTTAGTGCTTATCAATAATTTATAAGTGGGATGTTTCTTGTATGAAGGATCACATTTGGATGTCTAAAAAAGGTATCGAGTAAAAGAAGATGAACAATCCAAATCAACCTACTAACCGACCATCCTCGTCAACCGATTCCGGAGCTGCCACCGCCAACCAATCTAGCAAAAATAACAGACGGGCGCCCAAGCGTCCCCATCCTTCTTCAACACTTTTAAATGGACTTCCTGACTCTTGGTCGGATACAAATACAGCAGAGCTGCTCTGCCCAATTTGTTTTGAAATGCTTTCCCAACCTCAGGTATTCAAATCATACAGGGTCTTTGTAATACTAACCATTGTATTGTTGATGTTGTGTTTGTAAACAGATTAATATTTATTTTACAAACAGCTAAAATGTTCACGATACATTTTATTGTGCATTTCTGTAGGTAACAAAATGTGGCCATACATTTTGTCATGAATGTATTCTACGGCAAATCGAAGTTCATTCGCGATGTCCAAAGTGTACCGTGAGATTATCGAAGGATGATTTATCCCCGAATTTTGTAATGAACGATCTTATAAACTTAAGGAAAGCAAAGTCTATTAAGTTAGAAACTCAGGGGGCTTCGTCAGCCCTTACGTCACCATTTTGCGGCGATGTTCGAGAATCATTCGTTTCTAATATCAACAATTTTACTTTAAACGACATTGATATTCTAATGTCCGTGTTACAACGTAAAAAGGAAACACTAACAACTGAGTCGGAGCAACAGCGAAAGTCTCTTACCGTAGATTTTTTAAAAGAGCTTCAACGAATTAAATTAGCCGACAAGCAAGCCTTAGATCGGGAGTTGGAACTTATAAATCAAGATGTGCAGCATGCATCATCTTTTTCATCAGTGGCTGCGAGGCAAGCAGTCAAATCAGATGAAGGGACACCTTCAGTTTTAGATTCAAGTTCAGTGGCAGAAGGGGTAGGCCAGGGTTTCAACACTCAGAAATTAAACAACGCTGATATTGACCAGTCGTCAATGGCATCCATGAAGAAAAGAATTTATGTCCACTTTGAAGAGTTATCACAGATCTACTTGGATTCTAGAAATGCTCAACTGTTCGACTCACGACTAAACGACGCCCAAGTTCCCAGTGAGATAGATTCTGTTAATTATGAAAGTCTGGATACTTTTGGAGAGACTTTGAGCAGGATCTCACGTTATCACAGATTAAAGCCATTGGCTACACTGTCGTATAGTGCCGATTTATTATCCAATTCGAATATAGTTTCTAGCATTGAGTTTGACAAAGATAGTGAATATTTTGCTATTGCCGGTGTTACTCGGAAAATCAAATTGTTTGAATACGCTACGGTCATTGGGTCTGCTGTGGATATTCATTGTCCTAGTTCGGAACTTACTTGTACGGCAAAAATAAGTTGTGTGGCCTGGAGCAGTTACTACAAAAACTATTTAGCAAGCTCTGACTATGATGGATGCGTAACTTTGTGGGATGCTGGGACTTCAATGAAGACTAGGTTTGATTTTTTTGTATTTCTGTAGCCCATTACGTTGTTAAATCTTTAGTTTTAATCTGCGGTTCTTCTTGGAGCTGTTAAATCTAATTAAAACATTTGTTACAAACTATTTCAGAGTTTTCAACGAACACGAAAAGCGAGTTTGGAGTGTAGACTGGAGCAATGGAGACCCAAGATTGTTAGCCTCTGGCTCAGATGATTCAAAGGTTAGATTGTGGTCAACAAATGCGGAGCGGTCAGTTTCGGTTTTGGAAGCGAAGGCAAACGTGTGCTGTGTTAAATTTTGTCCGCAAAATACTTTTAACATTGCTTTTGGTTCAGCTGACCACTGTGTCCATTACTACGATTTTCGTCAGCCCCGAGAGCCCCTTGGAGTGCTTCAGGGACATAAAAAAGCCGTCAGTTATGTAAAATTTGCATCTAAAGACGAACTTGTGTCCGCCTCAACGGACAGCCAGCTTAAACTTTGGAGTTTGGACGACATGAACGTAGTTCGCTCTTTCAAGGGTCACACGAATGAAAAAAATTTCGTTGGTCTTGCAACAGATGGTAATTACATTGCTTGTGGTTCCGAAAACAATTCCCTGTATGTGTACTATAAAGCCCTTCCAAAGCCATTGTTTTCCTTTAAATTTGATAATCATCGAAGCATGTTGGAACGCCCTCGATCTGACGACTCCACGGAATTCGTTTCAGCTGTTGCCTGGAAAAAGGGTTCTCCAGTTGTAATTGCAGCAAATAGCCAGGGGGCAATTAAAATTTTGGAGTTAGTGTAGTTGTCACTTTCATAAATTAATGTTATACATAAGTAATAGTAATTCTTTATATTTTAAAATTTACCTGCGATTGATACATTTGTCATGCACTCATACGCTGTCTCCAATTGTTTTTAGATCGTGGGACATTATCGAATTTTACCACCATCTAAGTAAAAGTAATTTGCTCATTGTTTTAATACTTAAAACACACATTATATACTGTGAGAATTGTCATTATATTTAACTGAAATTTTTAAACGTAGTTACGAAATCTAGTACAATTTTAAAAGTACAGTTGACTTAAGTGTCCCTAATATAATAATTAGCAGTTTGTAACCTAACTAAATATCGATGCAACAGGTATAAACTAATACTAATCTTATTCGAATCGCTGAAATCGTCTGTGTACTGTAAGGTGACCTAAATAACTCTGCAATCTCATTACCTTTTATCCTGTTGCTGCTCCTATTTGTTAATATTGTAGAAATAGTGAATATTGAGTACGGTGATAACAAGTTTGTTTTTATTCTCCATGTACTGTCTTTGTAAATACGGAGATATATTAAAAAAAAGTTCAGTGAAACAAAAGTAATATTATAAACATCTTTTTAGTTATTTTTAACAACTAGGAATCGTTCTGGTCAAAATTCTTTCAGGTTTACGATAATTAGTACTTCTAAAGAGGTAGAGTCATTGATGCGGGCCTTTAAAGTTTCATCCAGAAAACATTTTGGTAGCACTAGGCCTAGGAATTGATAGATGATTTTTCAGTTGCATTTTATATTCAGTGTATACTGCCTACGGTAAGTATGAAATTATTATTCACAATTTTAATTTCTTGAATGTTAGTTTTACTTACTACTCTTGGGCTCACTTTAAGTCACTTGCTTTACTACTGCGTATTACATTACATCGTCAAAAGGACGGTTCTTTATTTTGTTTAGTACAAAACCTCCAGCGCTAAGTGAAGCGATACTCATAAGGCCTACAGAGATCATACTAGACGCTCTCAGATTTACGTACCTTGCAAAACCTTTATTTACGATAACATATTGATAAAAACATTTCCGTTGAAAAAATGCATAGCATCGGCATTATTGATTGTATGAAAGAGCTAGACACGTATGTATATGTTTATTAATGATTATTCATTAGTGAGTAAAACTATTATTCTGTCGGCATTACAATTTCCAACTTATCACCACTACCGCAGCATTCTATGTATAATGATCATGGCAACCGAAATCGGCATCTTTTATTATGTACTTAAAGCTATTTAGAAATTCAAATATATTTAACAAGGGCAACACTGTAAATTTTAAAATTATTTATTTGATAGATGTAAACAATAATCATAATATATGTAATTATGTAATGAATATGACTTACTATGTAAAATAATTCAGACCGAACTCATATCATACAACCAAACATCGCGTAAGGGTCAATTTTAATGTTTTGTTTTCAATTAGTGAAATACTTTAATTTCGTTTTTACTTTTTGCGTAAAAAGGTTAAACTCGAATTTTTGCTAATATTGGGAAAATGGTTCATTTAGCTGTGAGCTATTTCAGTTTTCAAGGATTGTATTATTTATACTTTTAGTAAAGATTTAAGTGATTTCAATATTTTAGGTCCACAAAATAGAAATCGGTATAACCCAGATAGGGAGGCATACGCGTAACTGGCTTTACGATGCATTGAAGGACCGTTTAAGCGAATGACTATTATTGTATGTAAGAGCTTGTCTTTCGTGTTTACTTTTTTACGCCAAAATTTCATTCTCATACAAGTCGAGAATGAATCCTTTATTAACTTTCTCTGATTTCAGCGCGTCGGACAACATATGGACATGATCGGCCAAATTCTTTAACCTGGGCAACAGCTTGCTCGACAGCTCACCAGCCATGAAGTGAGCCAACTGGAATTTAAAAAAACACATCCTCAATGTACTTAACGAATTATACTTTAATTATCAGAATATATGATTTTAATTAGAATTTATATCCGGGGACGCCTTTGGTAATTTAAAGTTGTTTGACATTCTTTGTTATATTACTATTTTGCTTCATCGGTTAGTCTCTGGATTCCGGGAGAGGCATCAGGAAGTTAAAAAGGTTGTATTTTTTATCGTATAAACTAAATATAAAAGTGCAAATACTGAGAGAAAAGATCCGAAGTATACCTCGCCATCGCTGTGGGGATGATGCGGCTCGATTTTTCCATGAACGCCGTCTTGTTCTAGTTTAACTTTAACACCTGTTGTGTGCAGCAACTTGAAAGATTCGTCGACTAGTACTTTCTCTAAATCCAAGGCTCTGGATAAAGCTGCCAGTTCACCTCTGGCTGACGTGACATCGCCACTGGTTTTCTGTGGAATAGCAAAATTATGTCTTAATGTCTGACTACGTTGTATGATGAAAATCAATATCAGAACCTACTCTGCATGTGAAAGTCTGTAGCAAAAAAAAATACGACAGAGAAACCAAAAGTTTGAAAATTGAATTTGACCGTTTTGAATGTCAAAAACAGTTAAAAAAGATTTTTGACTTAAATGGTCGAATTTTTACGCTTTCAATTTTTTAAATAGCAACTTCCGATTTATACGACGAATACAGACAAGAACCTCTCGGACATAATCCCACCAAATAAAATACCCCTAGACACAATCCCCCCACTGCCCAAGTAGGGCAATATACGTATTTTGATGCATTACAATGTGGCTCCATTTGAAGTAATAATGCTTGCATTCGGAGATGCTTTCTCTTATATTCGCTATTTAGGAGATGGCATATGATCATTCAAGGTAATGGTATCGCGATTTAAAATAATCACAGTACATTTTCCATCATTTTAAAATATTAAAAATTATTAGTACAAATGCGTCTTCAGTGGTCCGTAAAGGAGCTCTTAAACAACATGCTCGAGATAATTCATTCGTTTCATCGTTTTCATCATCTTTAAAATTATTAAATGATGGAAATTGTACAGAATTATTTTAAATTGCGATAGCACATTCTGTCGTGCATATGTCATCTCATAAACAGGGTTCTTGAAAATGTACAGAGAGAAATAAAATTAGAACCCTGTAGATGCAACTATTGAATTGGGGTTGTAGATGCACCCGTTTTATGTAGATTCAATGCAAAAATGTTAAATCGTCATAAAAATTGAGAGTCTACAACCCAGCTCCAATGGTTGTATCTACAGGGTTCCAACTTTCTTTCTCTCGGTACATTTAAATTGCCCGGCTCATAAATAACGATTAAAAAATTGCAATAGTAGCTTACCTGACTCTCCAAGTACATTATACCTACATTAAAAATGGAGTCACGTTTGAATACATACAAATATGTGGCTGGAGGTATTTTGCCTCACTTGGGCAGTGGGGGGATTTTGTCCGGAGGGATTTTGTCCAGATACTATCCAGCTGTTATTCCCATTGTACCCCAGACCCCAATTGATGCTTCGTGTTAGGCAGAGCCGCAGATGAACCGGATGCCAGCAAAAATAATCAGCCGCACTGTGCACCCAATGCAAAACCTCAGTGCTACCGAAGCGACATGCTCAGGAACGGACGTCTTTACTTGTTTGATTGAACTTGTTCAACATGTTATTTATAGACTTTTTTGGTTATTTACCTGTTGTAACCTTATGTTATGTATATTTGTAGTGTTTATAATGACTGTGTAGGATAGTGGGCTTGAATTGTGTGCATGCCAGTATTGACATGTTGGGAAGGAAAGTTAAAATCCGACGAATGTGCCGGCACCTGGACTAATAATATTTTTTTAAAAATAAATTCTTTCTTACGTCGATGCTTAGGTTATTAATAGTGCCTCCTCGAAGGATAATATGTTGAATGAGAGCGACGGCATCATCCCAAGAATCGTCAGAAAGCTTATGGAAGAAATTTTGAAAGCCTTTGCGATTTTCTTTCCATTCACTGAACACGTTTCCCTGAACATCAAAATTAGGATGACAAACTAATAATACTAGGAATAATTGAACAATATATTGACATCATCATAGCTATAATGTGGGGCTAAGGCTAGTTAAGCTATGTCTTCAAAATAATATTGTTAGAAACTATATGAATTGCAAATAAAATTGAAATCTCAGTAAAGCAAAATTTAAACCGTGGATGATTACCATGAGAAGAAAGTCCACTGAAGTTTGTATATGTTTTTTAACGAGATTTTGGACTGACTGGGCTCCATTCGGGAAAACGCCGGTGGTGATTGAACATCTTTTTAAGGTCTTAGGAAGAGTTGGCCCTGAATTTTGTATAATAATAATTTATTCATTGTTACGAGCGATTTAATCGAAATTCATGCACTCGGTGCCTGAATTTTATATAACATGTATAGAAGTAAATGGATGTTGACTACTTAATAAAAATTTGATTGAAAATTGATTAGCTTTATACCTTTACACATTCCGCCAACTTTTGTTGAGCATGATTCATCCGAAGATGGTACGGTATCAGCACCCGAAGTAGGAGGATCAGGCTGAGCCGTAATACCCGCCACAAGGACCAGGACAAGTACTGTAAGAATTCTCACCACGGAATTCATTGTTTCGACAAAGAAAAGACTTTAGAATTGCTGTAATGTTCCACTGAGACAATTGAGAGTAAATGCGAACGGGAGTTAGGGAAACGAAGTACTTGCAGTGGGAGCAATTGACTTGAATGGCTATGAATGTATTTCCTTTGTATCTTTGATAAGATTATTAAACTATTGCGTCGACACGAGCGTCTGTATCACCAGAGTTTTTTGTCCTCTCCAACGCAAAGATTTTAAATGTATAGTTATAACAAAAGCAAAAAATATATGTAATTTAAAGTACTATAAGTTGATTGTACTTAACAAACTGTATGCTAAAATAATACAAGGGATGAGTCGGACGAAACTGATGTTCTCTCGACGTAATTAATTAAGTTACTTAATGTAGTTCAATACAAATGACCGTGAGAGATGGCTCATCCCCAGGCTAATGGAGTAATCGTAGACAAAGATCACACAGTGGTGAAATTGTTTAATGGTTGACTTTGTATTTTTGTAGAGTACTTCAAATAGGAGCATGAGGAAATATAAGCTCAGTGGAGATTTTATAATTGACTTGAAAGGGCGACAGGAGTAGAAAACGTGCTTACATAATCAATTTTATTTCCCTTTATTATAGTACAGCTGCATCAATCATGATGATAAATGACACATTATCTTTTCTAGAGAGTTCAGGGATTTGAGTAAGGGGCTTATGTCTACATTGCTACATAACTCTTGACCACACGGAGCTAGTCTTGTTCAAAATAGGAGAGGGCTGACAATCGAAAATATATTGATTGCTATTTCTATTTAAGTATGTGGGTGTACTGTTGAGTGTTGTTCGGTGGAGCACCTAAACTATAGATATTCGAATGACGACGCTGTCATCAATAAATGAGTTTATCGGAGAAAAGCTCAGCTTCAGCAAATATAGTGTGAGACAAGGCGTAAAAAAAGGAAGCAAAGTTCAATTTTAATTTCAACTTGAACAACACCTTGTCAGCGTCCATAGCCCAGCGTGTGTGTGTGTATATATATGTATACTCTCAGTGGCGCAACAACATTTGTGAACGTTTGTCAATCAGGAGATCATATTAGTAATCGCTTCTGATATCGATAGAATTTCATTTCGAGTGCTCATGTATACGTCTCATACAGCTACGTGACTACTTGACGGGCAATAATAATCGTTCATTTGCTACGGTCTCATTTTTGAATGCCTGTACATAGGTATACTGAGCTCTGTACGTACGTGGGTGAAGGAAAAATACAGCAAATAGAGAAGAAAAAAAAAGGGGAAAATGTTCTAACACGGGAACGTTTACAGATTAGTCAACCAGGAATCAACTGATTGGAAAGCGCAACCTACAGTATTGGAATTTAGAATTGAGCTTGCAACAAAGTAAATCTTCTACCACAGAACGATCAGCAGGAATTTTTGCGCTGAGCGAGCATCAGGTGTCAATGTGAATGGGTCATATCCATATATACAGTTAATCAGTCATTAATTGGAACCTCTACCTATTATCTACACCAAGAGAATTACGACATTTTTAAAAAATCTTCCGGCTATCCCACTCAGTGTACTATTTCTAACCAGTTAGTTTACAAAATACTTTGTCTCCAGTTCCCCATTGTGTAACTGGTGTGAATTTTTATTTGATTCACCCATCTTGTGTTTTCTCTTATTAATTATACGTCATAAACTAACGTGAGTTAGTTCTTAAAGGGCATAAGAATGAAGCTATTGGTTATCGTTGCAATTTTTGGCTGTGTATCTTTAACGTTGGCAGAAGAAGACGTTAATGGACCATGTGAGTGCTTAAGTTTCTACACACACTATTATTTTTGAACAATGTAATTGTGCAGTACTGTATGTCCTGGTATATGCATATAGGTAACAATAGGTACATAATGTATTAATACATGACTAAAAAAGGTTCATCCCTACATTATAATTTATACGGTATTTGTCACAGGTTATTACATTGTTGACTGTTTAATAATTAAACGCTATGAAAGTGCCTTCCTGCCTGTTTAGGTGTACATTATAACTCCGTACCTAGACACCTACTAGTAAAGACAAAAAGGTAATTGGGTGCAAACTTAAACGTTATCAAAAAAGTCACAATTTTAAAGTATATGTATATGCATAATATATTATACTGTCGTATACAGGGCCTTTAGTCCCCCCCTACCTCTAAGATGTTAACGTTATTAAAGTACGGTTAAGTAAGTACTTACTTAGGTATGTAAGTACTTCAGTACCTAGTTACGTTACGGACATAATAATCTCCAAACGCCCCACACATTGTGTAGTACTTGCTTAATTTCAGAAGGTTTAGAATTAATTGTTTTCAACTGTTCGGACAACCAAAAATCCTATTCATACCTTTTTTCTCAACTAATGGTAAACCAGGACTGCAAGTGTATGAAGAACCTAATTAAATGTTCTTAGATCTACCTTGTTCCGAAGATACTTGTAAATACCTGTGTGTAAACCTACTTTGAACAGGCGTTCGCGAAAATGACGTGGTTAGTGGCGGAGCATGGAACTGGACCACCGAATTCAAAGTCGTAGAGAAAAGTAATAATAATGATTGTGCAACAAAAATGGCACAGCACATCCGGGAAGAATTAAAGGCCGCCATTACCTATCTGGAGCTGGTAGTTCAATTTTCTCAGTATCTTAGAGCTAACATCCATTCACAGCTGTTTGTATTACTTACTGAATCGAATGAATTTGTCTATTTTCAAAATGTCCATTGTAGAGCGCATATTTCAGTAGCGAGCTCCACTTTCGACCGGGACTAGCAAAATTTTTCCTTGAGAGTGCAAACGAAGAACGAGGTCATGCAAAACAATTCATGGAGTACATCCTGATGAGAGGAGGAAAGTTCGACCAAATCCAAGAACCCATTGTAAGAGAGTACTTTAACCTTATAAACGCATTTGAATTTTCCAGAGCCAAGTGTGTAGCAATGCATACACACAAGGGCAATTGTTCCAGAATAATGCAATTATATGCTGCGATCATTCTTTGGTACAGTTTTTTGCATTTTGCCATCCAATGGTCGCAGATGCTTTGTCCTTGTAGTCACATTTAGTAGTGGTATTGATTTCAAAAAGTGGATACACAATTTTACCCTTGGAATAATAACTGTTTTAGATTTCCCTAGCCACCATTCCAGAAACCGGTTTGAGTGTATATGATGCATTGATGTTGGCTTTCAAGCTGGAAAATGCGGTAACAGTAGGAATCACAAAGGTTGCCCAACAATGTGAAGCCACCACATACGACGGGATTACAAACGACTACCACGTAAGTGACAAAAACCAATCTCCATTTTGTACTAAAGGAGACTGCTCGAAGTGCCCTCTCCGTATTTCAACCAAAATTTGTAGAGTCAAACACACATGGACCATTGTATCGCTACTGACGTTAATCTTTGTGCCACTTTTTGGTTGAACGCGAAAAAAAAATTATGACCGTTACCGCTCGTGAAAGATTAAATGGGATTTAACATCAGCACAATAAAAATTTTGATTGAAATCCGGAGAGGGCACTTCGAGAAGTCCCTTTGAAAGTATGCTAGAAAGCTATGAAAAATGTGGATTGTCATTACTTCGCCTCGTGATTAATAGATGTTTTGAAATGGATTTTCAGGCTGTTGACTATTTGACTGGGGAATTTTTGAAAGAGCAACATGAAGGCCAGCGTACCATCGCTGGGCATCTTGCCACCTTGAGTCAAATGACTGGGGGAATTAAGCCGGATGGTCACAAACTCCAGGAACTTATCTTCGACAAGCGGCTACTCAAGTCCTTGTCCAAGGATTAATATTTTTTCTTGTTATTTCTTAATCCACTATACAAACTTTGCGTAGCTATAGCTTGTACACTGCTATCAATACGGATGAACGATTGTCATTTAATATAAATGTAATTCTTCATTATTTCAACTCTTTACTTCCAGTACGAGCTACAAGTAGTAGAAGCTTTACTATCTGTTGTAGTGTAACAACGATGCCGCGAATAAATATGTTATACCTTCCACCATATATAATGAATAAATCGTATATGAATATATGATATCTTCAGTGAATGGACTAAATGCGGCGTCAAACACTGCGTGCTTCACATTTCATTCAGACACTCAAATCAAACAAGAGTTTACAAAGAAATCACAATTTCATTCTAAACCATTTATTTTGAAATTTAACAAAGTTAACAAAATCTGCCCTAATTAGAAGATACGTTAGTTATAATGAGGACAAATCACACAACAATACAATAATGTAGCGGACCGGTAATGAATTTTAGAAAATTGAAACAGGAAGGGAGTGCCAAATTTTAAAAGTATTTACACCTTGTTTAGTTATTGTTTTCACTAGTCAGATTAGTGTGCCCGTCCACAGTATTTGTAGTTCCTGCGTGGTAAAAATCAGCAAATTGTTCGTATTACCCGAAATCGGACAATGTAGCGATAATAACTCCACGTGCAGAATGAAAATTTTGGAGCTTACATATGGTGGTCAACCTCCATTTTAGAATATCGTCAAGCCATTGCACAAATTACAGAAAACTACTAACTACAGAAAATAGAAAGAACGTGTGTCTAAGCACCCACTGATTAAAGTTTCGATTTACTGGGCGTCGCGATGAAATTTGTGATGCGCTGAAAAGGTAATGCCACGGGAAATAGGGGAAGATGGATTTTCCAATCGACGAGATCCTCAATAGCCTCTTGCTAAAAGTTATAAAAACAAAAGCACGGTAGAGATAGAAAGTTTAGTAACTATTTGTTTGTCATAGGTAAATAAATCACTTGATAACTCACGCCTTCAGGATAGTCGCCATCTCCCTTTTGTGATTCCACTTCATTGATCTTTACGCCTGCTCCACCTTCTTTCATTGATACAACATGTATAGCCAGTCTTCGTCTATCGCTAGCATTTGGTCCAAGATTTTCCTTTTTTTTTAATAAAAGTTAATTTATAAAGATTTTCCTTTTTGCATACCGTACACACTTGTTCAGCCCATTATACAAATACGAAAACTAAAAAGCAACGTAACTTAACGTACTGCTCTTCTAAAGCAAATCCAGCTTGCTAGCTAGAGCAAGCTACCTTGATGTAAAAAGCATAACAAGGATATGCCTTACCTCAAAATATTCAAGAATATCCTTTCGAGTTAAATCTTCCAAAGCTGCAATCTCGACCTTTTGACGCTCAAAGTTGTACTGCTGAGCACCAATTTCCGACCAAATAATGTTCGCCCGATCCTTCAATTTCTTCGGCTTCTCCGCCTTGCGTACACGCAACGCAGTTCGGTGTTGCAGAAACTCCTCTTCCGTCATTTCATGAAGAATCGTCTAGAGAGGAACACATAAATACGAATACATAGTACGAATTCTCATACAATCCAACCATTGTTAAGTACCTATACATATTATTCTTCGTAAATTATTAAGATCAATTTCTTAAGAGTAAACCCAAAGTGTCCGCAAAACTGAACGCGCGACATATACATAAAAGGTAGACTTTACGTTAAGACTGCTGAGGAAATTATGAATTCGGCCCTCTACGTAGACAGGATGTCGATCGCTTTGGACGAGAAACTGGATTCCTTGGGTACCTTGGGCTCTTCGAACACCCGTGAAGACAATATACCCCAACTGCTCTTGAGTTCTCAACTGGTTGAAGCACGGTTCGTTGGCAATGTGGTCTAACAACTCTACAGTCACATTGTTTCTAGTACTCTGGATTCCAGTTTGAAATAAAATTGCTACGCACGAACTCAAGTGTGAATGGTGCTCAGACTTAAAAACAAAGTTGGAGCCTATTGAAAGGTTACAAATTGAAAAGAACACTTTAGCAACAATTTTTTAATTACTAGGCATTAAATATTTTTAAAAACTGTAATAATGTTTCTACTCTTTATAAATTCGGCATATTAAAATAATGCTGTTACCCTTTGGCAGCTCTACTTCCCGAAGTCGAACCGCTTGGGCAGCGAGCAAAGGCTGCGTTGCGGTTGCTTCGTAAAGACTTTGGCATCTGTTTACTAGATCTAGAGATTCCTGAAATTAAACACCATCATTAACATTCAAATTTCCATCCGATATCCGTTCAAAGTTCAGACACTAGTAACGATAGGTAAACTGCGTGCGAATAATAAATTATTACATTAGGTGTAAGATTTCCAAATAGTAACCACTCCAGCTTCAGTTTTGAAACGAACTCTTTCGCATAGGCTTCAAGTTTGGGCAATGTGACATCTAGGAATCAGAAATATATATTTGTCAAGTTCTGTTACATAAAATCACCGAAAGCTAGATAATGTATTTAACAATTCAAAAATATTTCAATACCATCCATTGCCTTCAGGCATTCTTGATTCGTCCACCTCTTCTCTCTTAACAAAGTAGTCATGTAGTACCTGAAATACAGTTTACAAATATTGAGTACAACCTAAACAAACGCTTTGTCACTTGGAGTTTTGCAAGAGTAGAGGCAACTTGGGCAACCCAATGGTAATTATTTTAACTACTACAGAGTCTGACTACTTACGTCGCATGGGAGTACGGCTGGTCGTCTTTCCAGTTTCTCAAAGCCCTATAATTTAACACAAACGCTGACCATTTAGTGCTTCCTTATTTAATTCCAATCAACCTAGATCAATCTAGGTAATAAAATATTCGTTTGTACTACTTAACGTGACTAATTCTAACGCTCTTCAGACATACCTGGTATACTGCTCTGTTATTACTTCGAATCGATCAGGCTGACATGAGAAGTTGGTCAGCTTTTTTAGAATTGTCTCTAGCAAAACTCCCTGCTTTTGATCATATCCACTGACAACGACCTGCAAATGTGATTGGTTTGTAAGTAAGATACTTCCAAAATATCGAATGATACCTGGTAAGAACTAAATTACGTCAACGAACCTCGTGTCCATAAACAGTTTCCACTATTTGGTAATGTAAACCAGCCATCTGGGCTGCATAAGAAAATTCTGTTAGTGCATCTTTTGTAGCGGCTATCATCAGGTGGTTGAGATTAGCTGTTAAAGGGTCCCGTAAAGGCAGAGGACTGCAAAAAAAAATTTAATTAATCATGTTGAACTTAATTGGCAATTACCGTAAACAACGAGTAACTGACCAACCCTACCCCTTCCAAACTTCAAGTGTATATCTGCAGTAATAACCCACACTGATTGGGTAACTCAGGAATTAGTTAAATGTGGCACATAGTATGAATGCCTAATATAATATACCGTAAATGACCGTTATTTAGCCCACTTCATTTTCTATCCCATCCCCGGGTCACAACTGGATCATTGCTGTAGTCAATATTTAGCCCAGGAGGATAGCCTTACTGGAGCATCAAATGACAAACTTTACGATAAGGAATTAGGTTGTATTTTCAATTCATTGGGTACAAAAATACCGTTTCTATGTACAGTTTTATTGTATCTCAGAAATTACTTGATACAATAGCGTAAGTAATTTTGACGCAGAATGGAACCAAACAGACGAAATAAAGAGTAATTTTGAAAGCGAAGGAAAATTCTTTACTTAAGAAAATTCAAATGGAACTGACCACGACCTCATCATCTGCTTTAAGGAACACTTTCCAAGCAATGGTGGTTTAGAAATACTTCACAACATCAGCTGAGTGAAGGAGACATCCTTAAAAATTAAGATACACAACCCAGTATTGAAGACGAGGAGGAAGTCATTAAAATATATGTAAATGAATACGATTCAGAAAATGAAATTAATGTTGCGTGAAATTATTTGACTTGTGACTTCTTTAACAATTCCTACGGTGTAAATAAATTTTGATTTGGACATAATTTTCCTTAGCTTTTTTTTTCGATTAAAAGCCCAAGCCTAATATCTAGCCCTCTTTTTTTGTTTTTTTGATTGCGTTTTTTGCACTTATAGGCCAGGGGTCGATCATTTACGGTAGATTTGTTAAATAGAGTCCTTAGTCCTTTGCAGAGTAAGTTACGATAAGATTCAGAAACAGACAAGAAAATAAAGGAGAAGTCAATTTAAGAAGAACTTGTTGGTGTAAATGGTAAAACTTACAATAAATAGTAAAACAATGGTTGTACAATTGCAAATTTTAAGACTTAAAAATGAGCATCTAGATCGTTAGTTTATCAATTTGAATTATTACTTAATTGTACACCAAAAGGTGTAAATTATAAAACTGAAAACTGTTGTTGCATTTGTGAATATCCCCTCCAATTTTATTTTGGACTATATGACTGACACTTTTGTTCTAATAACCAGGTCCAGAACCCGTCATTTATAGTATGTATTTCCATTTTTCATCAAATAAAAAATGACAATGTACCTGTGAGCTTCGAGACGAACAACAGCCTTTGGCAACATGAATTCATTGTCTTGCAAAAACCACACTCTGCTAAAAGGGGTGTTCTGCAGTATCCTCGGAACAATGCCAGTCTATACATAATTAAATATACATTTTCAAGCACTCAAAAACCATTTGGAAAACTTGTTTATCCCAATAAATTATTGTATTCAGCCGACTGGTATTTTCCTTTTAAATGCTTACGTATTCATCCCGTGGTTTCAAATCAAAAACAGTAGGAATAAATTCATTTGGAGGAGGGAGCTGTAGATCCGAATGAAGTTCACAGTTGTCCCATTTCTTTACATTTACGAAAAAAGTTAGGAATAAATTGATTGTACAGGTAACATTTAAGTTTCTTTGTAGAAGTAATGCAATTAAATGAAGGTTCAAATCACGATCATACCGAAATAAGGTCCGACTGTATCGCGTCCACTTTATACTTCACGCCATACCACTCTTCAGTCAAGTCACAGCTCGGTTCATTATCCCGAGATGTAACGGTGATTCTGGGTTAAAATAATTCAACAAAGAGGTAACCAAGCATATTCGTGTTAATACCAATGTTTCAAGCAGCCTCCATTATTTAAGTACACACTGCATACCTGCAATTTCCGGGTGTAAGGCGATCCAAGCAGGCGTTTATAAGTTCATCATTAAAATCAGTTAGGATGTAGCCAGCACTCAGGACATCTTCAAGGGGATAATCCTAATTCAATTCGAACAATGTTGAAATGTTATGACGGAATATTACTGACTACTGACAGAACGAATAATTATATCAAATATGTTTCACCGGAAACTGAACAGTTATTTTAATTAAGAAACTGACAAAGCTTACATGCATGACACTGGTCACATAGGATACAAAAGACTGTGGTCGCTCTTTATCCTTAAAGCGAAAGATCATTGCATTTACATCACGGATTTCCTCCCAAATCCATTTCTGAGGACCCGTAGTTCGAAGCATTTTGATGTACTAATAAATTAAACACGTAATAATTGTTAGAAACGTTATTGTATAGCATTTAACTCGTTTGGTAGCTCAGGTAGCGTAACATTTTATATGTCTATACCTGAAAAACATGTTCTACGATGTCATCGATGTTCTTTTGTCCTGCAAATATAGAAAATGAGGTAAATTATACGAATAATTTTGGGTACAGCCAATTTCTAACACACTACTGATCGTTAGTATATTATACTATTATTATATATATTATTATATTATATTAGTATACCTTCAGGCGTAAGTTCAACTCCAAGCTTGAAAGTTCCGAATCCTCTGGCAGGAACATGAGATCCGGTATCCAAAGAATTGACCCAATTGCGTTTCTTAAGAAGCGACAGTAAACTTCCCTCTCCTTCATGGCCCAATAAATGACTTACATATCCCTCAGCCTAAAATATGTTAATAACGAATTCCAACTTGAACGAAGGTTTTAAAATAAAACTACAGGACTCTTTAGTCAAACTTACTGCAATGAAGACATACTTACCGATGCTTTGTAGGTGTGGGTAAAGTCCGGTATGGGAAATAGCATAGATAAGTATCGTACATCTTTCACAGGTACGGCTGAAATGCGCTTTTGAAGCTCATTTACACCGTACGGACTTTCTTGCCAACGCGGCAACTCAATGTCGTAGTTTTTCACGTCGCAAAACATTTTTTCTACGATTTGCTGGAGATCATCAAGTGATTCCTTTCCAATGACTGCAAGACTCATTACGTTAGCCGAGTAAAATTTATTGTAATATTCTTTTAATGCAGCAACCACGTCCACATTATTTTCCTTTGGAGTTTCCCATAAAGTTTTTCGATTCCCTAACATATTCAATCATGCAACAATTTAAGCAATATAACTACACTAGGTAATCTGTGTCTCGGAATTAACTATTCACACAAATGAGTGTATTAATAAATTGTTAAACAGTAACTAAATAACTTAACATTCAAAAATTAGTCTCTAACCTGTTGCAAACCGGGAGTATGGATGCTGAAATGCAAAAAAGTGAATACAAAGTTAAATGAAGATCTGGTTTATATGTAATATAATAAATGAGTACCATCACATACTGAATAACGGAGCAAAATGTAAAATGTAAACAAACCAACCTTCAAATTCGCAGTAGTTAAATCAAGCTGATAGCTCCTCCATGCATCCACAGGTATGTTCTTTTCATGCTCACTATTTACAGCATTGATCTCCCTCTCTGTTGCCGTCTCTGTGAACAACGGAGTGATGAAAAACTGCGAAAAACTAGACAAAAGGTCAACGTTATACACCGGGAGAAATGTACGACGTGAATGAAATGACGTAAACACAATGATTGATTGATCGTTCATTACCGATCCAGTGCGGGTTCCAAAGCTTCTGGAGCTACGTCAAAATAGTAATTGGTTTGGTCCCTCGAAGTATATGCATTGGAAGAACCGCCGTTATCGGCCAGAAATTTGGAATACTCATTTTCAACCGGATATTTCTGGGTGCCCAAGAAAAGCATATGCTCGCAGAAATGAGCCAGACCGGGCAGATGATCGGGATCATTCAAACTGCCTGGAGTCAAGAAAAATTATAGATATTACAAAAGCTACATTATTAGCAGATACTGTAGTTTTTTCAACAAGTTCATTTAAAATTGTAGTAACAGAAATAACAATATTGAAAATAAGAATAGGTACCTGCTCCAACTGAGAGTGAAGCTGCTGCTTTGTCTGTGGTACTGTCGCTACAACACACTACTTTCAGTTTATTGCTTAAAATCAGAGCTCGATATTCCCGATTGTCCAGGGGTGATTTGATCACTGGTTGTAATACCTGCGACATTTTCCCAATCTCGGTCGTTTTTAAACTCGAACGGGAACTCGCAAATCTGTATCGCAATAAAAAATCAGCATTAGTTATATTGTTTAGTCAAAACAATTTTGACCACAGCGAGCACAATCATCAGACAACAGCAAGAGAACATACAAAAAATGTAGGAAGGTATTTCCAGCTATTTATGTTGCACTGGTCGAGCGCAGACGAATACTTCAGGCAAGGCAAAGGCGACTAATGGCTAATCCAAGACCCTCAAGAGCAATTCTATCGACCAAACTACACTAAAAAAGAATATATTAGTAAATCAGATTTATTTTACCTCGAGATATACAGTAAATGTGGAGTAGACTTGAACTTCAGAAGAGTTTGGATAAACAAAGCCATTTAATAAAGGAATTGAGACACAACGGCGTTTTTTTGTAACCACATCAAGTGGAAAACGGTCTATAATCACCAAAACAAGCAAAATATTTGCCTATATAAGAAGTTTACAGTAAAACTATTATATAAAAGTACCTACTTCAGAAACTACTGATCAAAACTATCCCATTAGAACCACGAAAACATTTCATTTCAAAAGAATCTACTAGTCCTATCCTCCTAACATATCTCCCGGGGTATACATAAGAATCCAAGGCTCTACAAGTGCGACGAAATTTCTCCACTAACCAAAAAATGAAAAATACAACTGAGATAGGGTGAAATAATTATAATTTTTGTATTGCATAATGACCATAGCTTCGTTCAACAGGATGTTGCATGTAACAGTTTTTTAATTCTTACAGCCACCCAAGACAGCTAAAATCATTGTGAACTACACCAGCTTGGCGTATTTTCTCTTGTTCGTTCAGGGATAAATGGATGAATTATTAGTAATTTCGTTCCTACAGTCGTATTAGTATACGTATCATTATTATGACTGGCATTTACCGGAATTTCGCCATTTCCAAAACGAAGATAATTAGTAAAAACCATATAATCCACAAAACAAAAATTTAGAGCATTTGCATGCAGTAATTATTATACCAGCGACAATGGGTAATTTTGGGTGTTGGATGGCCTAAATATCTAACACCTTCAGGGACTTCGTCTTTAGACCTACTTCAATCACGTTATCACGTTCCTTTCTCAAATCTTTGAATTCTGTTGAATTGGTATCCACTTTCAAGGACACAAGTCTCCGCTAATCATTATATTTTCCCAAAATTTTGAGCTAAAGCTGCCACTATGTCCATCCCGTTAGGGAAGCGAACAGAAATGACAATAAATTAAGCTGACGGAGGGGGAGGGCGTTTTTTTCGAAAAATTGGTACTCGAAGTTAAAGACAGCCGTTTAAGATGAAAATGTGGGTAGACGCGTAAGAAATCCCAAAAAACCTCAATTTTTGAAGGCGAAATTTGTGTCTTATCCCATTGTAAATATTTTGGAAGTCAATGCATAATAATGCATTTCTTTTCTACTCGAAAAAGTAAACGAGAAAAAAAACACTACCGGCAAAAAGGCACTAAAGTATGACGTAAAATCCCTAGGGAAATAACACTAACACATGCAACAGGAGGAGATACTCTATCAGTCTATAATAAAACAGTTGACAGTAATTTCAATTAACGATGCTGAGCAGCAAATGGTAAATGGAAGCTCTCAGTGATACAAAGTCTGTCCGAAAATTCTTTGGAATGAAGTTCTGGAACATTTTCCCTCAAGTTCAGGATACTTCCTTTTTGGGAATAATTATTGCCCCTGTTCCTTAATTGCCATTCCGCTGTCCCATACGTAGTTAATGAATGTGCAAAATGCTGACTTCAAGTCACAAGTCTAACATCACGATCACATCACGTCATACTTACGTTACAACTCAATAGACTAATTAACAATGTTGAATTGTTCAAGAAATGAATAAGTAATTTCTACGAAGCAATATAATCTACGATACTCTACTACACTGACTAGTACGAATAAAATTGCTAATAATACATATTGAATAGTGCATCCGTGAGATGAGATAAGACCGGCTGTACCTTACGTCAGCTTAATGAAATTTTACCTCAGAAATTTGCAATCCTTAGTTTCCTTAGACAGCCAACAGTTCTGTTACATACAACAATGCTAGTTGATGGTTTGGTTTTACGTACTTTGTACTTCGATGACTGTAAAATGTGACAATTTTAAATAATCTTTTAAAATCAAAGAAAGTAATCAAAGTACACAGTTTTAAATAGAATTATGAGATGACACGATCACTTTGATAGAAATAATAAAAGTGAATTTAAAATATTCAAGATCCAGGTAAAGATGAAGATGATTATTCAGCGTCAGAGACAGCACACTGTGTGGTGTTCTCATCTGTGGAATAGCACTGCACTTACTGACGGCAAAAAAAAATGACTTGCTGTTGGCAAACCAGCGGGCGGATTGCGGCGGACGGCACCTCAAAGTCAACTTTTTGAATCTGACGCTTAAATTGTTTTCACTGGACGGATCGACACTGGGCCTTCTTTGCGGGAATTTTTGAACAATTTATTCTGACTTTTAAAGATTTGTAAGATTTTTTTTTAAACTTTAAAGAACTTTCGTGGCCATTCTTCGGTGACTTGGGTTTTTTGGTCTGTTGTCTATTATCTGTTTTATTATTTGTTTTGTGTTTTAATTTGATGATAGATTTGATTTGAAAAGTTGATTCAATTTTGTCAAACCGACTCAAATATCAATTTAATATTGAATCTCAATCTCAATTTCTCAAAGTCCATTCAACCTCAACATGGAATTTTTATAATTTGTAAGTTGTAAGTGTAACTTGCTTGTTCTTAATTTTTATGGTGATGTGACTTTTATATTTAAATTAAGCACATGCACTAAAAGTAGCATTTTGTCTTTCTATCGAGCACTATAAATCATGTTATATATTTATCAGGATCAGTCCGTGTCTATTTAATTTTAAAATGTGCATCTACTTATATGTAATTACGTCTGCTTGATCACGACCTTCATAAAGGGATTTTAGGGGTCCTTTTAAAAACTTGTACAGATTTGGAAGTTTTTTTCCAAGTCAACGTTATTGTTGATTGTCCAACTCGACCAACAGCGCAGCGTCAAAATCGGGAAGTGACTTTTGGGTTCACTTCTCACTTGGACCGAAAGTAGTGTAAACATTCAAAGGAAAGGTTGAAGGTGGTCGGAGTTGAAGGGAGCTACTGACAACTGACAGTTGACAGGTAATAATTTTGCATCTTCTTTTTCGAGGTTTAAAGATGTTGTTTTGTTTTTTATTGGGTGTAGAGGGAAGTTAGAATTGGTAAAAAGTACTGTACTGACTTAATGTACTTAAAGCTTTAAAAGATTGATTAGCTATTTATTTTGGAAATCGCTCAAAATAACAGGTGACAGGCTGTTATTTAATTCTGTTGCGGTTAGTTCTGGTGGTGCTGTTGTGGTTTGTAATGCCAAATGCCACGAGTGACGAGTGGCAACTAAATTCGATTAAAAAGCATCTTAATATCAATTTTTATGACAGTTGTCAGTACCCAAATATATCTGCATATCGTAACTGAAGATGCAAAATATCTGTTCTCCAAATTTTCTTAAAAGCAAAGTGGCCGGTCTCCAAGTCAAACTAAATGCACAATGACTGGTCTCCAATTTTTCGATTCAACGCTATATCAAGCAGCTATAAGCACCAACACTTAAAATTTGAAAGTCAAAAAACGTGTTTTGCACATTTTCAAGCTTTCCGCAACAGCACGTTTTGCACCTTTTTAGTGTGAAAACGCGTTTTGCAGCAATTCTCAGATGTTATCATACATCATAAGGCGGGCTGCTGTTTTAAAAATTCAAAATCGCGTTTTATACCTTTTAGAATATAACATATATAGCACCTTTTACAAAAATGTGTAAAATTTCGTGTTGTACCTTTGAATAATATTTTAATTGTGTAACTGTTATATTTTAAAATAGTTCAAATAGGTAGTAATTAGTATACATAGTACATGGTACAAGTGCAAGTAACACGAGTGACAATATTTGAGAATTAAAACGCTTTTCACACTAAAAAGGTGCATAACCAGCATTTACGCAAAGTTAAAAAATAGTTTTTTTATGCTGCTTTAAAGTGTTGATGCTTACAGTTGCTTGATGTAACGTTGATTCGAAAAAATGGACACCGGCCATTTTTCGTTTAGTTTGAATCGGAGACTGGTGGACCGATCTCTTTGCTTTTAAGAAAGTTTAGAGACATCTTGCATCTACGGTAACGATATGTTGAAGGTAAATGTGAGGAAGAGCATTGTTCTTAATTTTATTTAAGTACTAAAAGAAACGTATGGTAAATTTTCATTATAATATAACTGTTTTAGATTTTCATAATTTGCCCTCAGTGGGGCCCTACCCCATTGAGTTTCAGTATGTGGCTTAGCAGGTGATGAAATTCAAAAATTTTGATAATATTTTTGGCTACATTTTTGAATTATATTGCCTCTTAATTGTGTGATGTATATAATTATGGCAAAATTAGAATCCCTAGCAGTTAGCAGACATGTCCCATTGGCCCTGATTATGCATGTTTGATTATGCAGAAGTATAGGTATTATGTATCTTACAAAATGTATTAAAACTGTATTACCCCAATCGATCTCATGAGTCTCACTCAGTCTCATCTGAAGAAAGTACCGTGAAGAAAGTATGGTGGGAATCGCAATTTGAAACGATGATGCTTTCTCAAACTAGGTATGCAAAAACACATTATGTTACTTGACTTGAGTACGGAGAACTAACCGAACCAAGCAGCAACTACTTACGTTATTACGTTCAAAGTAATGGGGCGTTGTCACCAAAAGACTCCATCGTGTAATATGATGGATTGAAAATGCAAAATATCTGCTTAATTTGATTCCCCACCATGAAAGCATGAACGGTTGTAAAAAACAACAAATTAGCTGTGGAGAAAACAAAATTCTTTCACAGCTTGCATCAAAAGGGCTATTATTATTATATGTTAATGTGTACACTCCGCTGCGGTAGGAATAATGCAAAGTTAAATTGGTACGATTACGACATAAAGTTTGAAACATTATTAAATCAAAATTTGCGTACACTCTTTTATTCCTTTCAATTTAAATTATTCAAAGCATTAACTCCAAACCTGTTCCCAGAAGGCGATAAGAAATCCTTCCCATTGTCGAAATGTTAAGTGTTTTAAAAAATTAGTTGTTTTAATTAAATTAAATTTTAAAAAGTTACATATAATTGTTTTATAAGAATAAACTAGATCTGTCTAATTTATGAAACACAGGGGTATTATGCATACACATTAAATCATGGAACGCAAAGTTACAATTAGTATACCGTTAGGTAGGTGCATGCCATAATGTATTATACATAACTTTCGGTGTAATAAACCCTTTCACCAGCGCGTTCTCAGACACCTTTTTCTTCTCTCAGACAGTTCCATATATACATACCATATCAGAAGCATTAGTTTGTTGTTATTATAATGAGCTAGTGGAATTGCACCAAAGTAACACACGTGCAGGGAAAGTGCAGACAGTTCCATTCCCAGTGTACACTCTACCAAAAGACTATTGTAGATGCGACGCGAGCGCATTGAAAACGCAGTAGGAACATATCTGGGACTCATTTAAAGCATTCCAGTGTGTTTCAAATGCGTTTTTAATGCTCTCAGGACACTTTTTCAATGATATTTGGTGGAGCGTACTTGCTTAACTGGAGCACCAGACTGAAAGGGTCCTGTTCACAATAGGTAGGTGTTCATACTATAATATTACCATTTATCGTACGGTGCACTGATTTAGGTAGTTGCTTTTGCTAAAACGTTACTTTCTACGAGGAACGGACTTGTGCTGTGTTGCTTTTTATTTAGCTAAATTAATTCTCTGATCAAGCAGGAGATTCTGCCTTATTACTTTACTACAGTGATGTCTATAATTTCAACAAGCCCTGCTATCCAGATATTTTTAAGGTGTCCTAAGGAGAAGCGGTTATAAATACATTTTTTGATTGTCTTGAAACCAGGCGTAAATGCATTCATACTCGGAAAAAAGTGATTACAATAGTAGTGCCTCAATGTGTCTATCTGCGTAGGTGTGTATGTAGGTATGTGTAGTTGACTTCGAGCATGATTCATTGCGTCAAGATTTGCACAAAAGTCAAATCTGAGCATGAATGCAGTAATCTGTGAAGTTAAACCTATCGATGCAATGGCCTGATAGATGTAGAATCTTAATTTTAAATTTACATACATTTTAAATTGCAGTACTGATGTTACTGATGCTTACGGAAAAGCCAAATAACATGGTTTTTTTCTGTCCAAAACGTAGAGCTTTCGGAATGTTAGCAAAAATGTAGCAAGTTTGAATAACTTTATACAGTGTAGCGTGCAAATTCCAATTCCAACTTGGTTTTGTTTAACATTCTTGTAATTTATGGATTTCTTCAATCATCATTTCAAAATACGGAATCGGGAATGTATTTTCTCATTATCGAGTTTTCGCTGATTTTGGGTTCGGGCTCAGTTCCAATCCTCGTAGCTCAGCTAGTTGTAGCCATTAAGAATCTACAAGAACGAACTACCAGCTCGTCCACAAACCTTGTGCTTTCACTCCGCACCCATACAGTCAAGAAGTAAAACACATGTTACGGTAATCGTAATTAAATTAGGATGTTAGTACAGACTAGGGACTGTAATGCTTTCTCTTCTCCTTCAGGGATGGATAATACATGTTTAAAATGTATGATTGTAGTTGGACTCGGTAAGTTTGTTTTCAACTTCAGGATGACCGTCAGTATGGGACACTTTAACTCCATATCGTAGAGTTATTTCAGTGAACATATTTTAAAGGAATCGAACAAATTTCCGCAGAAGAATGATGTAACAATAAAAAATCTTAGTTGAACCAGTAGTTCAGAAGGTTATCCGTGTGCTACATCAGTAGACCAGAGAATCGTAGGATCTTGAGTGAACGGCAGGTAGCGTCGAAACCTGAGTTCTTGCCAATGACATAACAACTTTTTTATGGGATAGGTCATTACGAATTTCGCGAACTTCTCGATCAGCTTGTTCTTTTAACTGAAACGAAAGTACAATATTCATAATTACTCGTATGTTTTGTTACATTCGTTGAACTACTACCACTTCATTAATATTCAGTTCGATTTTCTCTTACTTTTATTTCTGAATCCAATTTTAGCTTTGCTGCTTTAACTTTTTGTTGCAATTCTTTAATTTCATGTTGCAACCTTGCAGACATGATTTTATAGTTTGCCTGCGACAGAAAAATGAAATTGTCATTATACTCATTAAGCTATTATTTATAAATAAGTTTATTAATTTCTTATTTCAGTGGCATTTCAATTTATAACCTTTTTAGAAGGTCCGTCTCTTAGTCGAAGTGGCAGATCTCGACCTTCAAGGTGGGCTAGCAGTCGTCTGTGCACCGTGTTCAGTTCCGCTCGTAATGAACTGCATGATGCTTCCAGCGGCCTTGTCAGTGATGACTCTTCGATGTATTTCTTATGCCAGAACTCGTGTCTCTGAAATTTTCAATCATCCTTAAAAATTGTTTATCTTTTGTATCATGGATGCACTAATAGTGTAATGTGTGATGTGCTTAACTATTGGAGGGTATATTTTCTCATTTTTGTTTTAAAAATTGTGGCAGCATTTCAAATTACCCGATTAATTTTATCGCGCTTTTCTTTGACCCGTGTCTGGAGATCGTTTGCCCTCTGTACAAGCTCCGCCCGGCGGATCTCCGCTTCATGTCGAAATTGCACAGTGTCTGCTATTTCTCTTAGGATTTTGTCCCCTGGAAAATATAAACTCTACAATGTTTTTTGACCCTCGTGTAGAATGTGCCTACATCCGTTACAAACCTGTCAGTCAGTATAGTGTGGTATGCCAGCTCATGATATCACTGCCACACACAAACTCAATCCTCTAGAAGACACTGTCTGCATAGTTTTTGTACGATTTTTACATTTTTTGAGTTTTATACACGCTTACGATAGTTCTAGTTAGTACTGCACCTAATAGTGTCAGTCCCTTTAAATCACATCAAATGTTTAGGAATATTAACGTTCGTGTACAAAAGAAATTTAAATGTAAATTACGTTTCCTGGCTCGGCTGTGATGGCATAGGTCGTGACAGATGTGTGGGGGCGTATCTTCTCGAAGAAGCATTGGAAGTGGGCTGATCATTCTAGAATCTTCCTGGGGCAAAACTTCTAACATGTAAATTTCTGGCTCCGTTGAAAAAGGAGGAATGAAATTTTTCACTTTTAGCTCCATTTCTTGTTTCGGCTTCAACTAGAATTTGAATTGTATAAAAATTAAGTCCCAATTGTTTTATGCAAATAATGAATGGAAAATACTGATAATTTAATTCCACGAATTCAAAGAATAATTGACTAGATAATTGATAAACTTAAAACATAGCGCCTTGTTGATGGACGGAATAGCAGAGGTTACTGAATTCATTTTATAGTTACCTAGTCTTATTTTAACCTAACTTAAGTTGTCTAGTAACTTTTCGGGGTTCAAACCGAGGTAGGCAAAAACGAAAAAAGTTTATTTAGATAGGAAACAATTTCCTTTAACAGTAAGTGTGGCATTATTGATTAGAATGCTGTCAGTGTAGTAGCTATGCTAAACTGTAATCTAATTGAATTTTGTAAAATCAGATATTCATCAGTAATCCGGAGCTGTACAGATAAATTACGCATATTCCTATGTTATTGTATGTACATATCTGTAGACTTACAGTGTTTGTGTAAGTTATACTTTACCTGTACAAAAATATTTCCAACACCCCTCACGAAAGTGAAATCCCGGGGAATTAGATCTGCTCCTAGCTGGAGTTGCATCTCCCGACGCAAATTGTGAACGCTTAATTGAGGGAGTACCCTTAAAATGGAATTAAGACAAACTTTTATTAGTATTCATACTAGAGCGTCCAGGAATTCCCGTCGTAACATACATCCGAATACGTAGGCAGTGACCCTCGAAAGGAAGAAAAGAAAGAAATTATTACATAAAAGAAGTCATCGTAACAATGGAATCATAATAAGATCAGTTACAAAACGACGTACTCAATCGTAATTTAATAATTATACAGTACGTTTCATGCACCGGTATGGGCTTACATGGGAATTGAATTGTTTCCACGAATACTGAATACTGTACCTACAAGGACACGCGTCAACTCTGTGTTTGTAACTCATTGTATCGTATTTGAAGTGGCCAAGAAAGCATCCGAATTTATTATGCGCAATAATTACGTATACTACCTAAAAGTGTATTTTATATTTTCCCTACAAGTGAAGCATATAGGAGTAATTCCTTAGCGTCGACATGGTGGATTCTTTCTTTTGCTGCCCTCAATAAATGCCTACAAAACCTTGACCTTGGTTTGCTTTTAAGAAAACAATAAGATTTATTGAAATGGAAGTAGGTATGTATATTTAATATAGAAAGGGGGTGCATTTGATACACATGCATGTAGGTGCATAGCTTTTTTTGGCTACTTTTGAGCGGCGACGTGTGTAACGCAATTATACCCCTGTAGCCCCTGTTGATTACTGTTCAGTGCATGGACAATGTTTAACGTAGTAAGATTTGTATATATATAGTGTCCTATACTGGCTTCCAACATCTTCGTTGCTTTTTCTATTCGACAAAGGCCTTTCACCGTATATAATTTGTATGATCAACGCGGTAGTGTCGGGCGTCAAAGGATTTCAGACCTCGGACGGATTTTGATCACGATTGTTTGCGTGGTTTAATCTGTTTAAGGAATTAGATTTCAACACTTTGTAAAATAATGTGGAAAAAATCACCTGATGTATAAAATCACTCTGCAATGCTCTTGTTAGAAATGAATAAAGCGAGGTACGTAGATCTGTACAGAATAGTATGATGGGGATGAGGAATGTGGGCATAGGTACTATAAGTAATAACCCTTGGTATGTATTAGAGCCACAAGTGGAACACCTATCTGTACTATAAGAAACCAAGATAATATAATTATATCACTAACGCAGTATAATTCCGATGTTTACATATTGTACATCAAGGTTAGGATTGGGTTGTTAACGCTGTTAAAAATTCTGTATATTGTACACACTGCAAAGGCACAGGTATGTTGTATGTAAATAATTACCTAGGTTTGAGAAAACTACACCATTATACGCCCTTAGGTTTCTGCTATACTGTAATAATTATAAACTTTGAATGTCTATTGCTCCGTGAAATGTTCTGCAACAAGTCCACGAGTATGCACTTACATACATAGGTATTTCCTAAAAAATTTGCGAAAAAATGTTACAGTATCTACATTACTAAGGTGTAAGTAGGTATTAATCAGTCATTCAATCAAGTCCTGGTACTTCCTGGACAAGATGAATGTCATCAATCAACTGTCAGACTGTAAGATTTCATAAGCGTGGTTATCTTCATGTTGTCTCTTTCTTTCTGAAGGTAAACGTTCTAAGTACTGTTATGTTTATAGATACTTTGCGGTGTGCATCGTTAACACAAAAATGAATACTTTCTTGGCAAACTCACAAATATTTAAGCAGTATGAACATGGTATGGAAATGCTGTTCTGCATGGATTGGGAGGCTTCAGGAATTGAGTCTTAAATGCATCCTAGTCGATTTAATTCTGCATTGCGCACAAGAACGAAGTACATAGCTGCATCTTATAAATATGTATATATTACAATACCTATGTAAAATCCTTTATGCCCGCATTTCAACAATTCACAACCACTAAGCGTACAAAGCCTTCAGGTGTGTCAAAAGAGATCCTATTTTTCGGAGAAGGTTCGCTTATAAACATACAGTCAAATTTTTAAATCTCAAAAAAGTAGTAAAGGAAGGAAAATTGAGGGAATATTCAACGACATTCAAACATGCCACACGCTTTTCAGAAGCCGAGGAACACGTGTAATTCGTATTAATGCATGACCGTAAGTCGAACTCGTCAAAAGTCAAAAGCGCGTAAAAAATAGGAGTCGATCAGTAACTTAGCACGGAAGAACTGTAAAGGGCGCTTTAAGAATCTGCAGGCTTTTGAGAAGCCATAAAATAAATGACCATCATAATGGCGGCAAGATAAATCCCCCAAATTCATTTAATACGAATCGAAATTGGCGTGATAACGGTGCTGATTGTGTTCAGGCTCCAATACGCCAAACAAAAACCGAGATAGGCAAGAATAGCCTGATACACTCAGCAAAGTCGGATGGTGTCCAAAGATTCCAAAATTAGCCCGCCCAAAAAATGATACCCGTTCCTGTAGTAGGCAGGAGTGGGGATTTCTAATACAGGCAATATTTGTGTGAATTCATCCATACTTCCGTTGAATTGCTGAGTAGTAATAGTAAGAGGTATGCGAGGTTTTCTGGTGGGCTTCTCTTAACCTGATTCCCTCAAATAGCTTTCAATAGTTTGAAAACGCAACTTTTTCAAATTCTTGTGGTTACATTTCATGGGTACGTGAGGACAGCGGAGTGACCTCTTACTCTTGATAAACGAGAGATATGTGCAAGAATAAAAGGATTTTACGCTCATTCTATGTGTAACTACTAATTTAATACTTTTGCCCCAGTAGGTTCGAGAGAAAGAAAGCAATTTTCTATTTATAGGGTACGTAGCTTGGTTACTTTGTAGTTTAACGACTTTGGCTATCGTAATTTTAAAAAAATACTTGACTGACCGGACAAATCCAAGCGAAATCCCCTCCTCGACAATATTGTGACGGTAGAGTCGACGGGAGAGAACCCATTTCTCACGAGGAACCACGTAGACTTGTAAGTCAACCATCTGAAATACATGGATAATGCGAATTGGGTATATTGTTGTTGCTTCAGTTATTTTATGATAGGTAATGTTTATGGAAGTAAGATATAGGTTGAGCGAGTGTGGTTACAAAATATAAAATGACTACAAAATTATAAAAGCTAATATATTGTAAATTGAAAGGTGATCTAAATTATAAATCAATGGTAAATTACCTTGTGACTAGTGACTTGTTAGCATAAAAATGTTTTTTTTACTACTGGGTGAATTGATGAAGGTAGTGAGAGGGACTTTTTATTCAGACGATAAAATCGCGTAGGTACTTACCATTGTGTTTGGGTAAGCAGCAGGAATCTTACTCTTTCTACCACTTTGGTCATACTTGTCGTTAACACTTTTCCTTCCTGATGGATCTTTGTCTTTTCGTCCTCCCATCCCCATTTAAGCGACTTAACAGTTGTACAAATTTTAATAACAGTTACTGGTATAGTAGTTTTACAGTACTACTGTTCTATAGTTGATGTTTACTATAGAAATATCCTTAATCTTGGTAAATGTGCGGTGAAAGCGGTAACTGAAAGCACTGGAGAACCACAGTTCTTGTTTCACCACCACCGACCGCAGCAGCTTTCAAACAGCTAGCTGTATGGATATATTTCAGATCGTATTGTGAAGTCCCAGTGAAGAAGGAAGAAATAGAAAGTGTCACCGGTTGTAACGGTTGAATGAATTTTGAGAAAATCACCCTTAATTCTATTGAATAAAATATTAAACTGGACACTAGAAGGATTGTTTTGAAATTTGAGGATTAAGATAGTTTTTGATTGGAGGTATGAAACAGTCGAACTTCTTTATTTTTTAGTTTTAGGTTCAGTACAATGTCACTGATTTATCGTAGCTGAGTTGACTCACAGTCAGATTAGATAAGGATTGTTGTCTGAAGAGGCAGCGATAAGAGCAAGTACAATGGAGATGGGGCTACATAGTATGGTTTGGAGAAAACCACTACCTGACTCACTGAGTGACGACTGGTCAGTGAGAGATGGTAATGACAAGGAAAGTGAAATGCTTTTTCAAAGATTGACCACCGCCTGCGCCAGGCTGGACTGACTAAATGAGAATGTGTGCATGTCTGGGTGTGGAGGCGGTGAGATTGAGTGGCATTGTGGCCCATTGTTCAGCTTGTGACTGTGTCCTGAGTCCTCACCCACTTTCTCAATGAGTTCATCGCATCTCAAGATCTAAGAAAAAATTCTAACTTAAAGAGTACGAGCAGTAAACATGAAATGGTTTTAATATTCTCTCTCTCTCTTTCTCTTTCTCTTCCCCTCTAAAACCAAGCTAGTTGACTAAGTAGGGGTACGATGCATGAACTATTTTTCGACAACTGCGAGACTTTCTGCTTTCTCCAGGTTGTGCGGGAACGGTAGTCGAGAGGTAGAACTTCCACTGCAAGGTAACCGCTGCTCTTGCATTCTTGTTTTTTAGGTGTTTACGACTCACAGGTTGACTTTAATTACACGTTATGATGTTGATTGACCACGTAAGCTCAAGGCCTTTGGTGATATTAATTATTCTTATATAATGAGAATTGAATGTACCTACTTAGTATATACTCTGTGGTCTGTAGAGGTCCCATTGTAAATGTGTAAATTGGGTGATGCACCGTGTCCTTTATTCTGTCGTAATGTAGACCGACATGGAGAAACACTTATTGTTGATGATTTTTTGGTTAAAATTATGGTCTGGTTCCCAGAGTCCAGTGTCCAGCGAGTGACGGGGGTTCCTTTATTTCTCCAGACACGATGAAAGATAATTTAGAGGAGCGAGTTAAAGGCAGCGTGTGTTAATACTGTACTCAGTCAGTGTGACTGGAGGAATGCAGGGAGGGAGATCCATAGAGTATGTGATACGCTGGAGGTGGTGTTGTTGGCTGTATGTGTTATGAAATTGATTGGACTGAGGATCCATTCATGGTTGAGAGGCCTTGGAAGGTTGTCTCGTCAATTGGGATTTTTGTGTGGAGGGAATCAAAAAGATTGATTGAAACCGGAAGTTTGTTGAGCTGTGTATTGGGTCACATATTGATTTAGTAGTCCCAGTCACTTCACAGCTGTTGTGCGGATCCAGAAAATTGGTATTTTGGCAATATATTATTATTATATAGATTATGTACCACAAGTTGTAGCTGTAGCGTTTTGAGGGTTGGAGGCCACTGGTGTCTTAAGAAAGGACCTTGGCGAATTATAATCTCCACGCGATCACCTCATTGAGACCATTCAGTTGACGGTGTACCTTATTACACGAGGAACGTTGGAGCTGGTTGTTTTTTTTTCTAATGACAGACGCTGGTGTGAAAGGATTTTACTACTTACGAATCTTACGGAAATATAGTTATATAATGTAATTTCATGCGAAGCAGTGCCTGGTATTGTTATATCTATTTCTTGGGCTTGCTTTCTTTTGTACGGCACTAAAAATCCAACGAATTCAGTGGTATTGTTCTGTTATACTATAGTGTGGTTCGTAAACCGACTTCTACATCTAGGTTTACCTTGCACCATAAAATGTGGGGACAATGTTGCGTTCGAACTTGCTCTCTTTGTGTATGTAAATAAGTACATACCTACCTAATAACCTGTAGTATTTACTTTTTCAGAAATATTTGTAGACTTGTATGCACACTGCCTCCGTGGTGGTTTTCACATGCTTCGTACTATGTCAAACGCATTGAAAATATGACTTAAAATTGGCCTATTTTGTAGGATATACGGAGCTGAAGCTGGTGTTTCAAGACCGGGGAGTAGAAGTACGTACACAATAATAAGTCATCATGACGGATCATCGAGAAGCTGCAGTAAGTGAAGTCTACGTTTCGTCTACAGTTTAATATAAATTGAATCTGTAATTGTGATTGAGGTTTCATGTAATAATAACACTTGGCTTGTAATTGGGTTTGAGTGTACTCCTATTTCAGAGTGCACTCGTTCTGTTATGACTTCCTGTGGCTTTGGCCTAAAATCAAATATTGATTGTATTTGTTCTATTTTAGAACAAAGATATTGCTCGACAGTTCGACTTGCCTGAACGACAATCGAAAATTGCAACGCTACTAAAGCAAAGCGATGTCTACTGTATTTGTAGGTCAACCGATTCTACTAGATTTATGATGTAAGTTGGTAATAATTTAAAGGAATTTCAAACTATTGTGCCTATTGCATTTGTACAGTAAGTTTTTATGCTCATTTGTTGGTCACACATTGAACATTTTTCATAAGCTCATCAGCTTAAAGCTACCAAAAGGTTTTTCATTTTTGTAACTTACGTTGAGTAAAACTAGAGGAACTTCTGTTGTGGTTTTTGCAAAACTGATAATACCCAGTACGAACCTGCTCTCATTTAATTAGGACAAAGCCAGAAATCCTGGAACCTAGTTGATCGGTATGTACGGCTGTATGTTAGTCATGCAACGTGCATCTAAAGTCGATTCGTGTTTGCGTGCGTGACCAACAAACAAACGCACACTTGCTTGCTTTGTATGTAATTATATGCTACTATTAGGTGATGCAAACGATGCTGGCCTTGGCTTAAAATTTTTGGAAAATTCTTGAAGTTTAAATGGTTAATGAATCCATTGGGTTCTTATGCTATTACTTTTGGGCCTCCTTTTTAGAGCTTGCGATAATTGTGAAGAATGGTATCACGGAGATTGCATTGGAGTAACTGATCAGGATGCCAAATACATTAAAAAGTACTTTTGCGAAAGATGCCAAGAAGAAAATCCAACTCTGAAAACGGTGTACAAAAGTAAAAAGCCTCCACTTCTTCCTGCGAACAAAGATCGTCGAAATAAAGACAAAGAGAAATCAAGCGACAGGCGTGGCAGAGTAGGTCGACCCAAAAAGAATGACTCTAAACCAAAAGGTTCTGCCAATAGTAACAAAGATATTCTCTGTAAAATTTATCGTTATTTAATAATATGAAGTTTTTAACATGTTTTTAGGCACGAGAATTTTGTAATTCATTTAATTGTTTTGTTCTTCACAGGGGAGTCAAAGTACCGAAAAGAAAGGAAAGAAGAAAAACAATTAAAAGCTTCACCGCCAGTCGTCCCTGTTAAAGTTTCGAAAAAACGAGCAAAGAGACACTGGACACCTCCCAGTGGCAGTTCAGGGGATGACAAGTCAGACGACGATGAAAAAGTGCATCAGTGTTACGGACCTGCTTGCTCAGAACCAGCTCGTATGGGATCAAAATACTGTAGTGACGATTGTGGCATTAAGTTAGCATCTGCTCGAATCTACAGGGTCAGTCATGTAACTTTGTGCATTTATGTTGATACGTATGTGTATCCTTTACTTTGAGTTTTAATTGATTAATTGTAGTTGAAACAACCTGACACAAGTTTATCGTTTATAGGTGTTGCCTTCCAGAATACATGAGTGGAGCATATCTCAGTCAGTGGCGGAACAACGAAATCAAGCTGATTTAGAAGATGTACGGAGAAAGCAGCAGGGTTGCAGAAAGTCTATTGAAGAGCTAGAGGCAAAACGGAAGGTTCGTACGTGAATTTCATTGCCGTGTCGCAGTCGTTTTTGTGATCATATTTTTATGTTTATGCCCCTGTAAAATAGCGGTATATTCGCTAGTGTGTGTAATTGAAAAGTGTCAAATGTGTTCATGGCTATTAAATACCAAGCGAATGGCTATTTCAGAAACTAGATGATCACATTTCTTACGTGCAAAAGTTATGTCTTGATCCCAATGAAGAGGAAATGGAGCCCGAGGAGGATGGAGTAATGTGTTGTATTACCTGCGGCCATGAAGTTTCAATGAAAACGTGCATTAAACACATGGAGAAATGCTACAATAAGGTACAGCTATTCCAAACTGAAAGCTCGACTATTTTTATATTAATAGCTTGATATCGGTATTACGTGTTTTCGTCTAATGCACTTTTTCTTATTGTGCTTAATAGCATGAGAGCCAGACTTCATTCGCTTCAATTGCAAAAACTAATGTTGAAGGAATTCCAATATTTTGTGACTTTTACAATCCTGTCAACAAATCCTATTGTAAAAGACTAAAAGTTCTTTGCCCTGAGCATTCCAGAGAGCCGAAGATTAAGGATAATGAGGTACCTAGTCCGAGTTTTGTCACACATCGCATGTTCTATCTATTTATCTAGAAAGCATTTATGCTGCCTTACCTTACGTATCTACTATAAGTTCTGTTGCATTATATATTAGTATGTATTATATATGCAACATAAATTGATTGTGATTCAATGCAGTTATTAACAGCATAAAACGCACTGATTGTGCCCCACGTCCATATCCAAGAGATAAATCGGTAATAATGATTGAATTGATTCGAATTAATCTAGCTCTGTGGATGCCCATTAATAAAAAATGTATTCGAAGTGACAAGGGATATATGCCGTGTTAACAAGAAACGATGCAATCGTCATTTCTGCTGGGAAAAATTACAACGAGCAGAGATTGATATGGAAAGAGTTCGGCAGGTTAGTATTGTTCTTCAAATTTATTTGTCTCTAATTAAGTACATTAATACATGGAGATACTGACAGAACATGTCGGTAGGTTGGGGATTGAAGTATTTTTTTTAGTGAATTTGTTTTTTGTGGTTACATGTAAGTGTACATAAAATAACATGAGGTTCTATAATTATTGTGATTCCAGTGGCTTAAGTATGACGAGCTGTTAGAAGCAGAAAGAACTCTTCGACAAGCTCTAACTAACCGAGCTGGTGTACTGGGTTTGCTTCTTCATTCTTCCTTTGACTACGATGCTGCTGTGACTGTAGCTGCACCACCTTTATAATTTTCTTACATAATTTTTATCATTTTATTTTCTGCACATCCGCTGAAATGGTTTCACACCGTATCAGCTTGTTGGCTTCTACCTGCTCAGATCAAAAGAAATGTTATTGCATGATTAATGCATGACTTTTATTGTTATCGTTTTCTTCTACCGTTTTTTGAACTGTACAAACTTAAAAATCATGATATTGTATTCTATGTATCTTAATAAAACATAATATGTATGTACACCACTGTCAGTAATTTAAATATTAATTTGTAAATGCGCTAAAACAAAAGAAATAACATTATACAAATGATGTTACTTGTATCTGTATGAAGTAAAGCTTTGTTACGGAAATTCCTTACTCACTGCATATAAATCCTTATACCAAAAAATTGCAAATAGTAGTGACTAGGAGCTACCCTCCTTTAAATGATCCACACACTGCAATCAAATCTGTATCCAACTGGTAGAATTAGAAATAAAATATTCCCCAACCTGAATCAATTTTTGAATCCGAACGATACTGTCAATTGGGATTTTGCAATTTTCCGAGAATTGTGAAAGGTCTTCTGGGGCTCCATTGGCTAAAACAGAGATTGCACGTTTTCCCCAGCTTGGAGAAAAATTAACTTGAGCTTCCACAATTGTAACGGAGACCAGTGCCAAACCGAGAACAATTAGTGTGAAGTACATGGCTGATCTCATTTGGGTCATCTACAAAAGAGTAAAGTATTAAACTTAATATGGGGAAAATTATAATAGTGGTCCTAACGCTTAGCTGTACATAAATTCCAAAATGAAAACCTGACGATTCTTCTGTTTTTGGTATAACGTAATTTTGACGACCTTATTGTAATTATTCTTTGTATTACTATTTAAAGACGCAGTGATATCAAAACTCAATAAAAACTGTAAATAGTGACTTTAATGTGAAATCCACAGAG
Source organism: Dicyrtoma fusca (assembly GCA_034695205.1). Lineage (NCBI taxonomy): Eukaryota > Metazoa > Arthropoda > Collembola > Symphypleona > Dicyrtomidae > Dicyrtoma > Dicyrtoma fusca. The sequence continues at coordinate 8,354 of JAQFZC010000327.1, read as the reverse complement.
CGAATCGCTCAATCCCAGCCAGAGTGAAAATGATTTTCTGTGGCTTGGCTGCCAGAGGTGAAATGTTGGAAGTTATATTGGGGCAATACCTACATGGTCTACCAGATTCCCCCATTAAAATTAATTTATTGAAAGTAAGATAAATAAAGAATACGAGTAATCACAATCGAATAAGGAGAGTAAAATTAATTTCTCAAACAATTTGAATACAAAGAAACGCTTACTTTGAATTGAGTTATGGATATTAAATCTCTGATAAACTGTTTATCAGCTTAATTCCGTTGAAATTTCGGATGCTTTCTCTTGACTGACTCAATCTAGACTCTAGGATTTTTTGTTCTGCGATTGTTTCCAGAAGAAAGTAAGAGTTAGTTGTTAGAGAAGAGGAAGTAGGACAATGACGAGGACGGGGAAGGTGTAGGGGAGTATTTATACTCAAGAAAGTAATTGAGAGGATGGAAATTTTAAGTTAAGTGGGGAAATGTCAAGAGTAGAGAAGCCACGTAAATCCGTAGACAGGTGGAAGGGAAATAAAATAGATTACTCGCATTTAAAAGCGCTGACCCATCCTTGATTTATAGACCATCAGACGCCTCTTCGATTCACAGGTTCATATTATAGTAACATCCCAACATGTTCATCATCATCCAGGAGAGTCGAGAATAACTTTTTTGACTCCTCTTCACTTTACAAACATACATACGTACATTATTTACCTTTTATGCTCTCACTCGTTCCCTTCTACAGGAGTTCAGGACACTCATACGAGAACTACATCACTTTTCAATTCAATCTCCAGAGCCACAGCATTTTGAGACCTTTCACTTTTTTTTCCCTCCTGACTCCTGAACAACTCAACCGTCTCCATAACTTGTCTCTATTTTCTTTTCTACTTGAACGGAAACACTTCACCATGTAATCTCATTTCGTCATTTCCCTTATTCTGTATTTCTGTGTGTTGAGTAGGAGTGATTTTTTTCATATGCCTTTTATTTTGTTTCACGATACTATCAAGATTACCAATTGGCTTTAGCGTAGGCTGGATCGCTGGATGGATGCATATGAGATAATTCTGTCGTCACATTATATTATACCCTATAATCTGTATCTGTGTAGGCACTTCATACCACTTTATTGATAGCTCTCACGTAGAAGCTGTGTAATGACGATGAGTAGTTTGTTTTGCCCGTTCTATGGTTTTGGAGTTCGATTGAGAAAATCTTTAAAACAATAAAAATTACGTACAATGATCGTAAAGTTGCGTGGCTTTCCCGGACTCTATAAATCAAGATGGTACACCCCAGTGCCTCGCATATACTGCTGGCAGAAATGACTGTGCTTTCGCTCAAATACAATTCATTGTGTATTTACAGCTTTCTCCCAGTCAAGTGTAGTACGTAGACCTTATTGTCATTGTCAGAGCCAGAAGCATCTTTAAAATTCGATTGTACTTAAAACTTGAGTATCCTTGTTACCAAACCGCAAGGGAGGTTTCTGTGGACAACCTCATGATCACTTGTAATGCTACTACTGTGCTGTGTGCTCTTATTATTGCTTCATTATCCGTTAGCCCTCAGGTGGGTAAGAACGAACTGGTTTATCGTAAAGCAGACTATAAAAATAAGTCCGATGGATTTGTTTTCAAATTTAATTATAATTGGAGGTCTTCATGCATTGGGGTGTGACCCGATACTTGCAAGGCTATTTAGCTAAATGCAATATGGTACATTCATTCTTCAGACATGGTCATTGAATTGGAGCACCGTTAAGTATATACCGTACAGTATTGTTCCAAATACATAGTTGCCTCGGCAACCATTAAAAATCCATGCATTTCGTACCTGCCTGCAACTGCAACGCTTTATTTGAGAACCGGCGCCCGGCATTCACTGAAAAACCTGTACAGATACACTTTACATTGTTTAGTGGAACGATACTTGATATAATTATATAGTTTTAGTCTGAACTGCTAAAAACAGACGCAGAATGCAGATTTTTTGACCTGGCAACTATTTCAAAAAGTGTCCCTTCCACTCGGCAACTAATTGAGACCTGGCAGCTATTTGGTAAAAAGTAGGCAATAAGGTAAGTATGCAATGCTTTTGAAGGGAGTGTAATTTTTTGCTGTAGTTCTCTTCATGATGCTCAAGTGTTGAAACTGACATGGCGCTTAAGGTTATACTTATACTATAGGTACTTGCCTTCAAGTTCAAACCACACAACAAGAAAGGAAAACCAATCTGCAATTTTGCTTCACTTTTGTAATCATTTTCATTCTCATATAAATATACATGCACTGCTCTATATTTCCATCGCATTCGTATTAATGGCATCAAGATATCCCCTGGGTACTCCTGCTACTTACGTAGGTACTTGCCATGCGATTCGTGAAAATACGTGTAGTGGAAGGGCCAGACGAGAGTGAAGGATGATCATGGAAATACACGCTCTAAATTGGATTATATTGTTCTTTGTGACTTATATTCATCTTCTTTATATGTCGGGTGTCATGACAGGAAATCAATTCAGGGAGCTGCAGAGCATTGCATTACTCGGCTTCTGCCTTATGGATTGTGCTCTTCTGTCTTCGACTTCTGGTAATGCTGTGCTATCAAGGAAAAAAGATATTGAGACAGATAACCTTTCAAACTTTTATTTTTACCTTGGATGGTGGCTGATGTATCGTTCCAAAAATATTATTACGCATGTTTAGTAAGGTTATTTCAAGTGGGAGGATAAGCATTGTAACTTTTTATAGCCCTATTTTATAAATCGCACCTTCATTTTCCTACACATCACTGAAATACCACGGATAAGTACCTAGGTGCCTACTCGCCCACTTCCAGAATAAATAAATACACTGGAATGCACAGCCGGCACAGCCCTTTACAGAATACTTACCCCCGTAGGTTGATACCTAAATAAGTATAAAAGCAATATGACGAACGGATACATAATTTGATAAAAATTAATGCTATTTACCTAAGAAACATCTTGAATTCACTACTTTAGTTCATAACAAGAATTGTGTAGTGATTTTTTGACAAAAACTCATTCAACTCAGTAATTTCACATCTGAACGTTTCCGGAGTATTTCACCTTTTTAGATTGTGATTAGCGTAATTGCGATGAAATATGCACATTTTAAACTTTTGGCTATATACTGCAACATTCCTTATTTTTGGCAAAGTTAATGCAACTAAAATGTTTTTCGTAATGAGGTCTTTTGTGGGCTCAAATCTCTGACTTTCTGCTGGAGGAAGGTACCAATTTCTGCTTTTGGTATGGTGCACTTTGGCAGCCTAAAAACTCTAATAATATAGAATTGCCGTGCACTCCTAGCACTGTTCGCATTCCTTGCTGAATCGTTGTCTAGAAATACACATTGTATAACAAGGCAATTATATGCATAATATAGTATACAATGTATAAATTATTATTTTTAAAAAGTTGCAGTTACGTTGCAAATTGTGTAGTACCGAGGACCGAGATACAGTTTGACAGTCCCAATAAAATAATACAGTTTAACAGTCAGTAAAACGTTCTGTAGTATTTTATATCCTAATTTTCAATTTACATACAATTACAGAGAATACATACAATGTATCTTAACTGCTTTGGTCTGCAAGTGCTATTTATACTACTTACGGTGTTTGTTGAATACACTTGAATACGTAATTGGTGCCATGAATTCATTCGTTGGCATTTATTAGCAATAATAGAATACATACAATGATATTTGACTACATTGTAAAACGTACGTTGGCATTTGATTACATTGCAGTACATTAAGTACATGATACGTAAAAGTACACATTCCCTCATGTTCACCATATTTTATGTAAAAAAGGCAGCAGACAAAATAAGAATGACGTTCGTTTGAATGCTTTTGTGCAAATAAACTTTCACTGGCTTGTATGAATTACTAGTCATACAAGTAGATACAGCAATTGCAGCTTGCTACTCATCCATGGAGTAGTCGCCATAATTTGTATTAGCCGAACTGTAATGACGGTTACCAACCGGACTTCCTTCTAACTTCTCTGCTTGCTGTTGATTCCAATCACCAATAAAGTAGTCTGCCTCACGTTTCCCCACCATCGATAATATAATGTCTGGACAAAAAAAAAGATGAAAATGTACACGGAATGACCAATAGGTAAAAAAAACATTGATATTAGGACATGTTGTGCAGTTTGTAAATAATTGCTCAGTATTACCATCCAGAAGATTACGAGCTAGCATCATCTCTGAGATTTCATTTCCTATATTCGTATTAATCCAGGGGTTGAAGAAGGAAGATATGAGAGCCTGGATGTCAGCAAGAGACATTGAAGTTTTCAGTCCGTCTGTAATATCTTTCAGTGAACCACCCAGGTACAGGGAGCCGAAGGCGACAGCTTCAATTCTACGGGCAAAGTCCTTCTGGAATCGTATGTACCCGGCTGCCTCGTCCGCCACACGCAATCGCTCTTCTTGAAGACGATCATTCTGTTCCTTCATTTCCAGTAGCTTCTTCTGTTCCTTCAGACGAAGTGCCTCATAGTTAATCTGTTGTACACGCAAGGCCTCCAGCTCTTCTTCTTCCAGTAATTCAATTATAGACTGCAGGAGCGCAACACAAAATGTTGACAGTTAGTGGGTAATGCAACAACAAAATGATGGTATAACCAGGCAATCTTTCTCAGTTAAACAGTAACTGAAATTGCTGAAGACTGAGGTACATACATAAAGTTCAGAAAATGCTTTCCCTACTCATAAAGTTAAGTGCTTTGATGTATACGTCGCGTATTTTATTTTAATAACAAATTATTCTGTTTTAATCTACCCCCTTATCCTCACCCGTTCAACAACTTGTCCGATTAATGCTTCACACACTGGAATCACAAGACGGTCAAAGTCAAACAGTTCCCCAGCCAGAATTTGAGTACCAACATCAACTCCAGGATGTGGAATTGGAACTGATGGACAGACAGGTAGGTCTAACGTTGCTTCAAAGTCTACAACTGCATTCTCATCTTCAATTAGACGATTAGTAAGCTCTTCCATGTGATTTACGGTTTTATTTTCATAGTTATCCCTTCGATTTCGAGGAGGGGATGGAGGACGGATGTAGATAAACTTGGGTTTCCGAACAACTGCTCGGGGTTTCCTGACATTGAAGCATTCAATAAAATTTTTCTAAAAAGGAAAAAAAAAGTCATGAGGACTTCCAATTTTTCCATATTTATCGTACTAATCTTACAGGATGTGGTCCAACAGTGTATATTTATTTCATGAATGTGAGTATATATTCTGTTGAACCTGTGGTTGTTTATTGCCAGGCCCTCGACAAACACGAGGATCCCACATGACATTGTAGAAATCGCCAATACCTCTAGGGCTAAGGATAAAAGCAACCAAATAGCTTGTACATCTGTTCGACATAGTCCACTACGTGAGAGCGTGCTTTAATTTCCCGTAGCTTCATTTATAATCATTATTATTTTAGTTTTTTTTTAATAATAGAAATATTTTTGATCTATGATAACTTCAACTTACTACGGCACGTTATTTCTGAATTTTGGCCGTCCATACTGACCCAAAGGTTGTGGTGTACTAGAGTACACGTACACACAATGTCCTGCGAATGATGGATCCGGCCTCTGGACGTTGCTCCAGGATTGCTCTTGTCTTGCAGCGTTCATTTTATATCATCAAATTTGATAGCAAGTTTGACTGGACGACAATGTTTTCAATATGTGGTTGGTTGAGAACTTCAAAATTGTTTTAACATAAGTTGAATATATAAATCGTCTTCTGTTAGTCCATACGAAACTCATCAACGTTGAACAATCTTCTGAATTGAAGTGATGGGTGTGTTGGCACTGAGCCGGAGCAAGTAATAACAAAGGATGAAATTGGAACTACGTGCTATGCAGGTGGGTTTGTTGAGTTGAATTTAATCCAGTCCACGGTACCACACATGTCAACCATTATTAGCAGTATTTCCTGCTTTCTGTCGCTAAAAAACTTTAACGGCTAACAAACATAAAGAAAAGGAAGTTTCAAAATGGCTACAATTTTAAAAGGTTTAAATAGGCTAAACATTTCGAATTATGTAAGTTCTCTACTATGATAAAGGAAGTTCAAAATTTCTTTTAAAAAATGAGACCGAGATAATTACGTTCGCTTTGCCCCTTCATTATCAGGCATTCCCATTTCAGCCGAACAAATCAGCTTTAGCATTTCACTACCGATGCGATGGCAAAATCAATCTACTTATGTCTGATTTGTTTTGTGATGATAAGGAGTAACTGACAAAAAAAGTGCGGGCAGCGATCCCAATAAGTTTTGGTAATATTTATGAGCCAACTAAGAAACTTCCCGTAAATGTGTAGAGAGCTCTATATATAACTAAAAATGATTATCGGATTTAAAACTGTTAAAATCGTATCCGTATTAGATATTATCTTTTTTCGTAATCATCTTGCCCCGTAGTGTAAGTCTGGCAAGGGTGATTTTTAATTCAGTGTCAGTACTAACTGACTAATGAAGGATCGGCGAGAAATACTATAGATTACTATAATTTTGCAATTGACAAAGAATTCAAATAGTATAATTTCGAATTAGGAAATCGTTAGAATAAAGTAAGGTTCTATGTTCTTTGACCTGTTAATTATGGCTCGTAGACTGCAGAAATAATTAACTGCAATTCTTAGTTGCCTGTGTAGTAGTAATTTAAAAAGAGTCGTTACTGTCGTCAGGATCGCCGTCGTAAACACTACGTTAATAACAGCGACACCTGATACCGAAGCAACGGCTGAATCACGAACAAAAACACCACAACGCTGCCCAAAGATGCACCCATTTTCATCATCGTCTTCATCATAAAAAGCCAAGGTCGCCCAACGAAGAGTTAATGGTATACGCAAAATTATTATAGTTTAACTTTTTAAGTTTTAGCAATTTTTCTTTTGTCCTTTTTCGATGAAGTTAGCTTTTTTCTCACCGCAACTGTATATAGTTTCAGGCGGCATCTAAAATGTCTGACGACGGGCAAGCTGGAATCCGGTTCCTGAAATAGGTGCTTGAAATAGTAGATATTTACTTTCTGTAGATGTGACTTTTTCAGTTTGGTTTAGTCTCTGAAATATTTGTTTAAAATTGTAGATATTAAAAAATTATAAATTCATACCCAATGCGCAGAGAATATAGTTTGAACTGGCTTTTACTATTTTTGTAGCGAATATATGCAAAAGCAACAATGCATAGCAAAAACTTAATATTTTGGATTTTTTTTCATTGCCTGTTTTGAATCAAATTAAAAGCTTAAAATTAAACAAAACAAGCTTAGACAAAAACATTTTTATGTTTTTTTTAACATTAAAGTTCCCTGAAATGTGGCTATTGCGAATGGCTATTATATTTCTTATATTCCTTTGTTTAAAACAAATTGATATTATAGGATAGGACCAGTTTTGGCTGATTGATTTGAACTGAAACAGAGACAGTAGCTGCTGGTACAATGTAATGCTTTCCGTTTAATTACTACGTTGCGTTGAGCCGTTCAAATTTCCAGGTTCCAGGTTCCTAGGTTTCTACAGTTTTGAAAAAAACACAAGCTATATTGTTATAAGTTATGGATTATATACCAATATGTTAATTAGTGACATACGTTGCAATTATTGAGAAGCTGTTTTTGGATTTACAATATTTATTTAAAAAATGCTGTTTGTTGTTTTCTGATTTTTTGATGTTGATAAAAATAAAACGAAAATTTTATTCATTAATAAACAATAGCAAAGACCCTATTATATTGTGCGTTTAGACTTTCGTAAAAAATTTCAATTCTTGCCTTTTGAGTTATTAATAGTTTGAGTTCGTTAAAATATTTTGAGTCATATTTATTGTGAATATTTATCGCTGTGACTACTGTCTGACTGCACACTACACTTTAAATTAAATCACAACAGGAAGTTCAAAACGCATTAAACGTACCTACGTCCGCTAAAATCGCTATAATACGGTTGTTGCTACGAATGCTTTGTTATATATACATAGCGTCGTGCAACTGGGGTCACTGGCTGGTAACTAGCCAAAAATTATGGTTAAAAACAAGCACTTACATAGTTACTTCACATAGAAAAGATACTTACTTCGCCAGCCTTTCAGAAAAGTTTTGAGAAACAAAACTTGCCTACTAGAACTAGAATTAACGTTATTTCTCACCCCTTCGAGGGGATTCTGGTGAATCGGATCTTGATTTCCTTTCCGCCAGCTTCGAAACCTTTGATGTGTGTCCCAAATCAACTTCAGTTAACTTGAATTAATTTATGAAAGCCTTATTGTCATCGAACGCGTCTAGTTAAAAG